>BPLR01010489.1:0-58889 GCA_021605095.1 Caerostris extrusa | reverse complement strand
GTGTCATCTATGAGATTTTAAAAGTTCAGCTTTTGTTTTTCTCGGACTGATATGTCTTTGATATCAGTATTTTCTTACAAGTGAACAAGTAGATATTTTATAAAAATTGAAAGAAATTCCTCAATATATGAAAAATATTTAAAAACGTTAATTAATAATATAAATATTTTTGCATTTTTAAAATATTGTTTCAATTTTCTTTTTAAGAAAATGGAGGAAAATTCATATCATAAAATAACAACTTTTACAATTAAAACATATTTTGTCGTGACCTACAGGATTAAATAATTGAATAACAGATTTTATAAATACTTTCAAAACATGGAAATTTGGACAAGCTATATATTGATTTCATAACAATTTTTTTTCATATCAACTTTCTTTTCAAAGTTAAAAAGGTTTTTAGTAGAAAAGTTTGTCCACCAATATAGAAATCTGACATATCACTGTGAAATAAAATAATCCTATGATACTAAATAATCAATGATTCATGAAAAGATGGATATTTTTTAACCTTTTAAGCCCACAAAATTTTTTATTGAACTCTTAAAAAGTACTTCATGTTTTCTTCCCCAACTATTCCCCTGGTGCTTCCATTTTGAAACACGATCAATATTTCGTATCCGGGGAGAATATTTGAATTTTCTTTCTTGGCCAAAAAGAAATGGAAGAAATTCGTTTTTTTAGGTAACATCCGATTTCGTACCAAGAAGTTTCTGGGAACAGGCCACGTTCCACGCAGCGAGGAAACTCAATTCGAGATCTTTTCAATATTCACATCCTGGTTTCTCATCCACACATATTTATATGGTCTGGTAACCCGTTAACTTGAAAGCATGCTTTTTGACACTTTTTTTGACGTGTGGAATTATGTCAGGTTGGAATAAATTTTTTCGAGTTTTAATTCCCTTGCTGGGCATATTTATGTTTGGTTCTCATGCATTTTTTGATAGTTTGTTTTACAGTGAAACATTTGTATGAATATTGCATAATGGATATCTAATCTTTTATAATCACCACTATGTGAATATTTTATATTTTATGAAATGTGTTGCTTCACGGTTTTCCGTTAACAATCATTTATTTATTTTGTTCCACAAAAATTAATTTGTGCAACATTAACATTTCTCAAATAACCTTTATAGTGATACAAAATGGAAGATAGCAATAAGAGTGAAAATAATATTTGTGACTGCTAAGTTATGACATCTTATAATGTATTTATGACATGAAACTCGGCAAAACATGAATATTGGTACAAAACCTAACTAGAGATATTAATGGTAAATCTAACGTTATAAATAGCTACATAGTGGACGAAATAAACGGAGTTGCACCAGCTATTTCGAGTTTAACTACAACTAGCTTTATATTAACTGAAAAATATTAGCATTTTTTAAGGTGAAAAACAATTCATTTAATTACAAGAATATGCTTATTTGAACATCACTCTCTGAAATTCTTCCTTTTTTTTTTAGCCAAAAGAAGAAATTAAAAAGAAGTGAACTATATTTCTAGTGAAAGGACATCGAATTTTTGGGTCTCAATCGATTTGGTTTGGTTTGGTTTGTCGCTCTACGGTCATCTTCTGTCTAACGAGGGCTTAACAGACCGGGACCTACAGTTTAAAGTGGATTCCGAACCTCTACAAACATCTATATCCCTGCCGAGACTCGAAACCGAAAGCTGTACATTCGATTGTTTCTTCCAATATACCTGTAGTAAAATTGGTTTTCTGATCAGAAGATCTACGTTCAGAAATCGGAAGGTGAGTTCCCATGTCTATGGCAGGGATAGGCATGATAAATCCGTTGGCAGGAAATCCTTCTGCTAGAGTCAAGAAAGATTATGATTCTCAGCGTTCAAAATCGTTGTGGCACATTGTGGGAGAGGTGCGAATGTGTTATATATTATGTTTTCTATCCAAATGGTGAATGGCTTCAAATAGAAGTGGCCAGTAATAAACAACCCCACAAAGATGACACTGATTAGAATATATATTAATTTTATTACGGCATTATTATATCATTAACAGAGTTTTTGTCAGTGGCCTATTTTAAGAAAATGTTCCTCTACTTTTTATCCACTCGAATTTAAAGAAAGACATACATCCTGAAAGTCACTATAATTATGCGAAATTTCACTTCAGAAAAACAGAGTTTTATGTTTTCTTTATTCCGATTATACTAATTTAATCTATTTATATTCTAAATTATATTTTAATTTAATATTATTTTTTAAAAAACTATCCTGATTTAAGAAATACTAACCTATTTTAAAAAAACACTATGATTATTTAACGTAATATTACAATATATGTCGGAATCGTTATATAAAGAAAATAATAATAAAATACATATAGGCCACTTTTACTTCTATCAATGTATTTAAACAAAGAGCTTTTTTTAAAGCAGAAAGATAAATACAATAAAATGCTTTAATTACTATTTGAATATCGAATTTTTGTTTTAAAATTATGTATTTTAAGTAGTCTGATTGAATATACAGCCAGCTAATTGTATTATTAATTAATAGCCTATAGTAAGAAGATGTCAGAAAGCATTTAATCTGCTATCACTAATTATCTGTCTGTGTCGGTTTAATAAACAATCAGAAACTCAATTTGTCGTAAATTAATGATCCCTCGCTGAAACAGAGCTATGACTCATTTATTATGGCCAGAACAATTAACTTGGCCAGGGCTGATGCGCTGCAAATAATGGGCTAAAAGAAATATTCCGGGTTTTTTCCCTCAATAATCTTTTGGCTCCGTTGGCCGATCCTTCTCTCTGGGGAAGGGTTGGGATGTTCAGTATCTTTCCCGCTCTAATCAACCTTCTTGTTGGACCTAACACACCGTGCAGTGTGGGGATTATGAAGACAAATAGTAGTGGAGCTGCGTTATTCTTAACATAATTTACTGCATTCACTGTTATGTATTCATTGTTCCATATTTCCGAATAGCAATACATCTCAACTTCTGAAATAGGATCGTTTACTTTGTATTTATATTTCCTGTTCTAGACACAAAAATTATATACACATGTCCATAAATTAAGGATAATTCAGAATCACACAGAAATTGAACTCTAAAATAAAAATTTCACCTGTAGAATTATCACACACATCTTGAAGAAGAATATGCAAATTACAGGAAACCACCAGATGGCGCGGATAGTACGTCACAATGACGAAAGTGTAAGAGAGGGGTATATAAGGAATGGTGGCAAAGAAGTAAAATTGTTCACAAGCGCTTTAAAAGCCTTTCAGTGCAATAACCGCATAGTTATGGCACAAAGGAAGCGTTTGGATGATTTTTACGTGGTAGAATTATCGGACGACTGGAATGTGGACGTACCCAGCTGGAAGTATCCGAGGAACTTGGAATCGCCCAGAGTGTCATCTCCAGGCTTTGGCAACGATTCCAAGAGATGTTACAGCACAGGTCGCCCCCGAGTTACAACGCCGAATGAGGACCGGTATTTAGCAGTTATTGCCAAAAGAAACAGACGGATCACAGCATCAGACCTGTCTCGTCAGCTCTCTTCAGCTACCGGTACTACAGTTTCAAGGCAGACCGTGTACAGACGCTTAGGGCACATTGTATATATGCTCGTAGGCCTGTCAGATGTGTTCCACTTACCGCAACTCACTGTCGTCTGCGATTAACCTGGAGTAGAGAGTGGACACCGTAGCAGTGGTCTGGTGTGACGTTTTCCGACGAGTCCAGGTTTAGTTTGCAGTCTGATTCTCGCCGGACTTTCATATGGAGAGCGCCAGGTACCCGTTACCACCAAGATAACACCATTGAACGACACCGTTACGGTGGTGCAGGATGGCTCGTTTGGGGAGGAATTATTCTTGGTTCCAGAACTGACCTGCATGTCCAGAGTGTAACGATGACAGGCCACATCTATCGGGATGTCATTCTGGAAAAACATGTACGTTTGTTTCGGGCGCCATTGGTGCTGAATTTCTGTTTATGGATGATAGCGCCCGTCCTCACCGTGCAAACATTGTAGACGAATGCCGTCAATTGGAGGATATCACCCGTATGGATTGGCCAGCATACTCACCGGACTTGAATCCAATAGAGCATGTGTGGGATATGCTTGGCCGACGAATTGCAGTCCGTCAACCCCCTCCCACCTGTCAACCGGAACTTCGGAGGGCATTGCTTGATGAGTGGTGTAATATTCCCCAAGATCAGATTGATAATTTGATACTCAGCATGCCTAGGCGTTGTAAGGCCTGTATTGCATCGTCCGAAAGACATACTCCATATTAACCATCATACTAACCAGGTTATACTGTTTTTTGTAAATAGGTTCTTTTTTGAAATTTGCTCAGGGAGTAAGAATCGCAATTTTATTAATTATGTCAAACATATAGCATCTTTTTTGCTCTTTACCTTTTGTTTAATAAATAGACTTTACAAATAAGTCAAATTTGTTTTGCTTCTGTCTCTTTCTTTGCCTGAACTTCATTATCCTTAATTTATGGACATGAGTGTATATATATATATATATATTTTCACTGAAATCAATATTCTTTTATTTGGTGTGTAATCGAGTAGAAAAAAAAAAAACGAAAAAATTGCCGTTTGTTTTTAAATAAATATTTTCTGTTGACCGCCATCTGGTGGAGTAATCGCTCAGTCAAAAATTTTTTTTATTCGTCTTTAGAAGTTGGTAAATTTTTGATGTTTATGGCGTTGTGTTATTTATTTTTTTTTATATATTTTTTATTTGCTTAAAATGTTCTATTATATAGATTATTTAATAGAACATTTATTTTTATTGTTACTTTCTTTTTTTCTTACTTATTCTTACTTTCTTTTCTAAATAAATTATATAAATATAAATCTATTCAGAATAATTATTCATTTACAATTTAAACGAATAATTATTAATTTTATTAATAATTATTCAAACAAAAATTTGAGCTTTACACTCATATTTTTCTTAATATTTAACCAAAAACTAAAAATATTATGTTGTCTGGCCAAAGAACGCACAGTCATATTTAGTGTAGAAATAAAAGATAATTCTTAATTTCTTTTGCATCATTATTATTAGCATCTACTCCATTTTTATTATACGAGAAGTGTGAATTTGTTAATAATTTTAACAAGCATCTATTATATTGTTTATTATTATTTCTCATATACATAAATAAAAGACAATTTGCTATATTATTATGCACATTAAATATAAAAATAACACTACAAAGTAGTTAATAATGATAATAAGACTTGTCTAACTTTCACTCAATTCTGTACCTTTTAAAAATGAAAATTACAGAATTGTGTCTAATAAAAAATTTATTATATAAAAGAACTATTGTTGATTTTTAAAACTTATTTATTTTTTATTAAAAAATTCTTTAAAATTTCATCTCTGTAGTAGCCACAAAATTTCAGTTATAAGTAGAAAAATATATGAGAGAAATGAGAAGCCATTATTTATTAATAATTCATGAAATGCTTTTAAATAAAATTTTTCATAAAATTGCTGAAATTAAAAGAAACACATTTAAAGTATAGTTAAATCTTAATATCTGAATTCCTTTCAACAATAGGATGAACGAAAATGCTATGATTCAAATGATAATTCTTGGAACAGTTTAAGAGCAAACGAAATAAAAGGCTCAAATATTTTCTTTTCAATAACAGCCAACTTAATGAAATACACAAATAAAACAGTTTTCGTTGAGCCCTCTCTCTGTTTCCAAAACATAAGCTGTTCCGAATCATTAAATTGAATCATCTCATGAAACTTATTGCCTTCAACAAAAGGAAACATAAAAGATTAAACGAGCTCAAACCAAACGGAATTTACGTAAAAGTTACAGAAAAGAAAACCTCGTTTGCTGCAATCAATCTCCCGAAAAGTGTACGGTGTGGCTTTAAAGCTTACGATTTTCTCCCCAGTTTAATAGATCAAATCAAAATCCTACACCATTTTTAAATGGATTTACTTTTTTAATTTTCGAACTCTTTTGCAGTAAAAAGAAGAAAGAAACGAAAATGAATCTCATTTCGATTTCTGCCTGCAAAGCCTTCCCCCGTTCATTGTGTTTCGATTTCTTTTGGAAAAGTTCCAAACAGCTGCGGTGGCAACGGGATGAAATGTCGTTTGTTCGAAGTGGTGAGCGGAAATGAGTTTTCATTCAAGGTCCCATTGTGTTTAGTTTGGAAGCGTTCTGTCGTTATGTTTTTAGTTATGACACTATTCAGTTATAGCTCCGGGAAATATTTCCGGAATTTTCGCAGCTTTTGTTCTTGGGGAAGGTCTTTTTCAACAGTTCGGGAGCGATTTTCTTTCCAGTCTTCCTCCGGGAGAGGCAGGAAATAACCGTCCATTTCTTGATTGGTGTAAATTGAATCGTTTTGGCGATGGAATCTGTTTTGGCGAAAGTGGCTTTTGGGGTCATTTGTGGATGTTCCAAATAGGGAAAAGCAAAAGCACTTCTTCCCAGTGCCTGTCCCAAGGAAATAGAAATGAAAAGGTGTTTAAAGAATTGCAAGTAAACGACTGGAAGGATTTTTAAAGAACTCTATTGCTTCGAATGGAGAGCAATTATCAAAATAAATTGGTTGGGAGTCTTAAAAAATATTTAGAAATGGAACCTGCAGAAATCTTTCTCTGGGGAGACATGACGGATTCAAATGCTATTTATTACCTGTTCTACTTTATTTATTTATTTTTGAAAATTATTTTCAATTTATTTTTGATGAAAACTTCGATTTTGCTTATATTTCTACGGGAAATAGATTCAAGTTACATCAATTATTTCATGGATACTAAATTCATCAACAAAAAATTCATATAAATTCAAAAAATTATTTTCACTATTCAGAATAGTTATGATTCTTTTTATGCATCTTCTCACATTTTTTTATACATCTTCTTTAATAAAATATTTTTTATGCATTTCCTTCATTTTCTTAAATAAAATATTGTATGCCTTTCTTTAATAAAATAATTTTTATATCTATTTTCTTATATAATTTTATATGCATTTTCAAAATTAAAATATTACATACATTTTTTAACAAAATATTTTTATATCTATTTTCTTAAATAATTTTTTATGCAATTTCTTAAATAAAATATTATATGCATTTTTTTAATAAAATATTTTTATATCTAATTTCTTAAATAATTTTATATGCCTTTCTTTAATAAAATATTTTTATATCTATTTTCTTAAATAATTTTTTATGCATTTTCTTAAATAAAATATTCTGTGCATTTTATTAAATATTTTTTTATACTTAATTTTTAAAAAAAAATTATGAGCATTTTCTTAAATAATTTTATGTGTTCGTTGTTAAATGAAGTGACTTTTAAATGTATTTTCTTAAATAAAGCAGTTTTTCTATAAGCATTTTTTAAAATAAAGCGTTTTTTATATGCATTTATTTATATAAAACGGTTCTTTATATGCATTTTCTTGAAGCGTTTTTTTTTATGCATTTTCTAAAATAAAAAACAGTTTTTTAAATTTTTTTAAATGAACTATTTTTTATGCATTTATGTGAAAAAAATGCGCAAGACGTTTCTTCCATAAATTGTTTGGACATAATTGGTCTAACTTCAACACTGATCACATTTTTTTAGTCACATATAAAAGATTTAAAATGAATTAATATAAAATGATTAAGATAAATATATATATATATTATTTAAGAAAATGCATATTATATTAGTAAAATAAATCTTTTAAAATTATTAATGAAATTGGTTGGAACTGGGAAATTTTTTTTAGAAATCAATAACAGCAGTCAAAATATCTCACATGCAAGAGAGAGCCAATGTAAAATAAATTAATTAAAAAAACTTTATTTTTTTATGAATATTTTAGTTCTATTTATGTTTTTACGTAAAACAAATTCAAGCCTCGTATTTATATTTTACGTATCTCACTAATATGTAATTGCTTAACAAAATGATTTTCATAAAGATATCATTATAATATATTATAAATACTATTATAGTTATTATAATACATTATACTTACAGACCCTTAAATTAGGGCGATTTTGATATATTTCTCTGAAATTTTCTTAGAAAAACACTCTACTGTACTTACAAACATAAGCAAATTGTTTAGTTTAAAGTACGTTTTGATAGGGAAAAAACATATAAATTCTAAAACACATTTTTTTATATGCTTGGCTGATGGTTAACATCTTCATAGTAAGTATTATTTATTAACCAGTATTTTAATTTTACCTTTTTTATCATTGTTCAAATTTAATGTGCTTTCTAGTTAATATTTAATTTGTAATAAAATATAATTTTTTTAAAAATTTGATGTGAATGTTACTTATTACGTTAAATATATACCATGCTAAGAATTTTTTAATAAGAATTCTAGATTTACAATTTTCTAAGATATGTTTTGTAAATATAACAACTTAAATATATATTTATACTTATTTGTACTCGATTTAAATAAACAAATAAATTTTACTAACATAAAAATATATTTGTTTGCTTAAGCCCGAGCTGCATCAATGGATTTTTAATAAATGAAAAAATGCAGAATTTTCTTTTATTATTTAAATGTTATTGAACAAATCCAATATAGGTGCCTTGTTTTCTTCTGCTATTAAAATTTAAATATTTTCAATACATTTTCATTTTAGAACTTTTAATTAAATGGAGTGTAGAAACTAATTATAAATTCAAGAATTAGCGAACTGTACAATACATACAAGTTCAATCTAAATTAGCAATTTCATGTTTTCGTGCCTCAGTTAATTGCTTTTGTTCGGTTCCAGACACACTTCTTCTTATTTTTGTTTTGTATTTGGAAACAAAAATTAAGAAGGATTTTTTTAAATTGTTGATTGGATTTATACACGTAAGAAAAGAAAAAAAAATTTTATAATTAAGAAATGAAAAGTAAAAAAAAATATCTTTCAGAAAAATTAATGATTGAAATGAAAATGAAATAAAGAATTCAGAAAAAAATAATTTTGTATTAATTTAATTCCACGATATATATGTAAAAAATACAAATATATAAATATATTATTCAATGTCGCTAAACATTTACAATATATTTCATTATGTTGAATTTAATTTGTTGAATGTATTTTGCTTAAAACATTTAAAATCTGAAATTTCTCATTAGTGATAAATAACGATTTTATTACCTAATTTTTAAAAATATTTTTTTTTTTGTTATTAATTTGGAAAACGTATTTAAATCCTGCACAAATTGAATAAAATAATTGAATCAAATGTTAAGCAGAAAAACATATATATATATGTTTATGTTTAAATTAACAATGTTGGTATTGAAAGTATTAATATTAATAAATATTAACTTAAATGTTTTTGTATACTAATTAATTTAATTGTTATTTTAGAGATACAAATTTATTAAAAATGCCATTTTTAAGAATTGAATTTTACTATTCCAAACACCAGACGTTAATTTAGTTACCCCAAGATTTCCTTAATATTTAATATTTAATATAGAACATAATTTATAGATTCATCAACTGACTGAAAGCGTGTCATAAGAAGTGAAACACAATTCAAACCTAAGGCCACTTTCAGTTATTAACCGTAAGGGCTTATTTTGGAAAAATTTTCTACTAAAATCATAAATAATCGATTCAATTTTATAGAGCAACAAGCCATTTAATAATAATTGTTAAAGCGTACAGGCTTATTTTGAAAATTTTTCAACTAGAATCATAAATAATAGATTCTATTTTATAGAACAATAAACCATTTAATAATAAAATAAAAATAGTAATTTTCAAAACCTATGGTATCACGATTGAAGCATTTTTTATACATTTATCGATATTTTTTTATGAATTAAACTAAATGTTTCAATATAAGATTATTGAAAGCAGATTTCAATTAAATTAACATGAGAAGAATGAATATTTTAATTTCTTAATATAGATGTATCATTTTTATCGATACTAATAAATTAATACTTTCATACTATCAGTATTACTACATTACCAGACTTTTTTTAACTGATAGTATCATTAATACCATTAGTTGAAAAAGTCACCATTACAGAAACACGAAAATATTTTATGATGGATGTACCCAATGTGTTATTTTAAATTCTAAACGCACGCAAAGAAGTTTGCTCAAAGAAGACTTTAGTTACACCTAAAGTTCTGTACATAAATCAGTTTGACTGGTGGGGATTCAACAACAAAAAAAAAAAATCTATTGCATCCATAAATCATCAATCATTCGCTACATTAATTTTTGTTCTCCATAGTTGAAGAGGGTGGATGGCAGGTGGTAAGCAAGGCCCCCGTTCAAAAGGAATGCCAAATGATGCAAAACTAAGAATGCATTTTACTTCAGCATTTTTAGGTATCACGATGTAGAACAGAAGAAAAATGGTCAGGTTTCCAAAAAAAAAAGTTGCAAATGAGAGAATTATTACATAACACGAAGCACTTTATAACAAACTAAACCTTCAACTAAACATGATTTGCACATTCCTACTTTGCCATAGAGATTTTGGTAAAGGAACACGTAAATGAAAATTTAGATAAAGAACAGCTAAAGGAAACTTTTGATAAAAGAAAAGCTAAATGAACATTTCGATAAAGACCAGTTAAATGAATTCAATAAAGACCAACTAAATGTTTACTTCGTTACATAACAGCTAAATGAAAATTCAGATAAAAAACAACTAAATGAAATTTTCGATAAAGAACAGCTGAAGGAAACACTAAATGAAAATTTCGATAAAGAACAGCTGAAGGAAAAACTAAATGGAATTTTCGATAAAGACCAGCTGAAGGAAAAACTAAATAAAATTTCAGTACAGAACAGCTAATGAAATTTTTCAATAAAGAACAGTTAAATGAATATTTCGATGCCCTGCTACTATATTTAAAAATATCTTCACTTTGAATGATTTTGAAAAATAATGGAAAGTAACGGAAGTGGCATTAAACGATAAGTGTTTAACAACACTTTACCTTTAAAAAGACCGTTGCCAGACATATAAAATCACGAGTGCTTCGAAATAATAAAAAAATATCCCCCTTCATCCAGTTTTAAAGAATAACTTTTACATTAAGTTAATTAAAGTTAACTCGTGCTGTTTCTAAAAAGACAAATATGATGCATGACTCTACTCGGGATAATCAATTAAGGAATTAAAACATACTTTGTTGCTCATACCAATGACAAGGAAACCGCAGGTTAACTTTACTGCACTACCACTGAGATACGAAAGCTAGCAGGTAAAAATGGAAGTTAAGAATAACAGAAAATTCCGTAGGAAGGGTTTTCACCTGATTCTTTTCTAGAATTTCATATTCGTTGTTGTTGTGACTCATCCTCAGTGTCCTTCCATACATCCCATGAGTAGGATCATGGGAAATATATACTCATAGATTCAGGGAAAAGGGGCAGTTGTTGTGATGGAGCACCCGTAAGTAGAAGTCTGACTTGGCTCCGTGTCACTGAAGAACGAGGCCAGTGCCTTTCTGGAAGTCTTATAAGATGAACTACTTCGCATTTGCGTATAGTACAGGAGAAAACCCGGAACGCCCGCCAGGAAATCTGAGTAATGAGGCAAGATGCTGAACATCACAAACGCCTTCGAGTCGCCTCGTTTTTGAAACAGTGTCTACAACAATGCCGCCAGTGAATTGAACCTCAGCTCTCATACTCACCAACGGCGCACGTTACCACTGAGACACGAGTCGGGCTTTCATATTCGTTATTTCAGTATTATATAAAAAGTGTTAATCTTTTCTTTTGTTATTTGGCATCGGTGGACTTCACTCTCCTCTTATATATACAGTCTGAGTAAAAACTTTAAGGTCAGTAGATATTTTTGAGAAAATGGAAACATTTAAATTGAGGAATTAAAATACCATTTGATTGATAATTATTGAGCTTAAATAAAAGTAAAAAAAAATAGAAAAATTAATTTGCAAATATTTTATTATTAGAAAATATTACAGAACACACAGATGAATATTTGAGCCCGAGTAAAAACTTTAAGGCCAACATAGAAAATAACATATAAGAAAAAAAATTACAAATTCTTAGAAGATTATGTAGGAGCCATTACTTCAAATATTCTTGTTTTCATGGATGAAACGAGCTTTTGATAAAGGGTGGGGTCAGTTTTATACCATTCATCTTCGATAGTAGATTTCAGCTCTGTTGTTGATGTAAAATGTCTCCCATTTGCACAAACTCTTCTTGCTAAGTCAGCCCAAAGGTTCTCGATTGAGTTGAGGTCAGGTGATCTAGCTGGCCATTTCACAGTTTCAACATTGTTGACTTGGATCCAATTTTTTTGTGCTGCTACACGAATGGAACGATGCATTGTCTTGCTGATATTTCCGATTTCCTCCAGCAAGACAGTCAGCATTTGGCAAAAGATGATTTGTTAGGACATTTTGGTATCCTTGTGAATTCATTCTACCTGAAACGAATGCAATTGAGCCCACACCATTGTAAGAAAAACAGCCTCAAGTCATGACAGATCCTCCACCTAATTGGCACTTGGAGAATATTTCTTTTTCATTTCTTATATCATGCCAGTAAAAATTCCAGCCATCCGGTCCATCCAAATTCCATTTTTTTTCGTCAGAAAAAATAATTTCTATCCATTGGTTGTCCCAGGTCATGACTTTCTGGTCAAAATTCAAACGCTCTATTTTGTGTCTCTGCAGTAACTGGGGCTTAGTCAATTTTGCTGTATAAGTGTACCTTCCAGACCTTCTAATTGTGTTATAAATCGTTTTTTGACAAACTTTTCAACCTGTCGTCGGAATCAGTTTCCTGGTTGAGTACTTTCCAATAGATGCAAGTTGGCAAACTCTTCTTTCATCATGCGAGGACAAAGCTTTAGGTCTTCCCCCAGTATTCTTTTTACCGCAATTGTCTTTCAATTTTAAAAAATTGTTGACTACAGTCTTTGATCTTCCTATCTTTATCGCAATAGCACGATTACTCATTCCTGTTGAAGACAAAGCTTCGATCTGTCCTCTTTCACGATCAGTTAACTTCTTACCCTTCGCCATCTTCACAAAGATCACCAATACTTCGAAGAAACGTATGACAAATAGGAAAATTGCAGCGTTGTCACAAGCTAGTAGTTGCAATGGTAATTACACGATTATATTATATTTATTTTTAAAAATGACTGGTGGCCTTAATGTTTTTACTCAGGCAGAAATACTAACTTTGTAAATAACCACATGTTTCTCATAATTATGTATTTACAAATTATGTTTATAGCATTTATTTCTTATCAATGAACTTTAATAATTAATATTATTTGAATCCCTTTTATTTCATTTTACATTTTCTCAAAAATTTTTACTGGCCTTAAAGTTTTTACTCAGACTGTATCAAGTCCACCGACAGGAGGACTTTTAAGGGTTATCGCTCCGTTTTTGCGTATCGTATGAGATTAAACTCGGAAAATACCCACTAAGCAGCCTGAGTATGTGAGATATGTTGTCGCACTCGCCATCAATTCACTCTTTTCTGACAGCAGCGATTGCAACGGATGCCACCGGAGGATTTAAACCTGACCTGTAAATTATTTTCTTTCTTTAACATGAGATATTCTTACTCGACATTCTACTTTTTTTTTATTTTATTTTATTCCAGGATGGATTGCAAATATTTTACCCCATATCATATATATATATATATATACTAATATATATATATATATATATATATATATATATATATATATATTAGATAGATATATATATAGATATATATATGATGATATATATATATATATATGATATGGGGATAGCTACATCTATCAATCGCTCTCTCTCTCTCTCTCTTTATATATATATATATGTATATATATACGATAATTATATAAATAGATAGATATAGATGTAGATATGTTGAGAAAGTGTGCAATAACTCTTTGCAAATCATATGTGTCCTCATTAAACTTGGAATATAAAGTAATCCTTAGCAGAGATAGTAGGTTTCCCCCTACATATCGAGGGGAAATCTATTCGGTAGGTTTAAAGGGAAATTTTTCTAAAAAAGGAAGTAATTTTCGATTCGAAACAGAAAACACCTTTTGTATTCTCCTCTTTATCCTTTCGTAGAATTGAGTTCAAACCCCCGGAATTGTTTATTCCACTGGAATATCCCAGAAACATCTGCGTCCCGCGCCATCCGGGGAATGGAGGTGTTATAAAATTTTGCGATGGGAAAAAAGGGTGGAAAAAAAAAAAGGTTGAGGCTCCTTTGTGTTTTCGGATTATTCGGTTCTTTTGCAAGAGAAAAGTATTTCCACGGTAAATAACAGCATTCCTTTAGTGAATTTTTCCATTTACAAATGCATAGGATGCGATTTATTTATTTTTTTTTTTTTTACTTTTGTTTTTTGTGAAATGTCTATAAACTTTATCTTATTGCAAATTCAGAAAATTTTTTAAAAAATTATTAATCCCGAGGATGGGTTTGGATTGAAATTTTAATGATTTGCAGCTCCCAGCCTGGCAC
The DNA here is from genome assembly GCA_021605095.1 of Caerostris extrusa. Taxonomy (NCBI): domain Eukaryota; kingdom Metazoa; phylum Arthropoda; class Arachnida; order Araneae; family Araneidae; genus Caerostris; species Caerostris extrusa. The sequence goes on along the minus strand of BPLR01010489.1, from coordinate 44,373 downwards.
TTTTTTTTTTTTTTTTTTGTGAATATCGATGGGCATCGGGGTTCCACTTGTCTGTGTCACGAATAATCCACCCATGGGTGATGAGGAAAGATCTATTTAGGGGTAACTGCCTCTCATTTGTGTGCCATACGGGAGAAAACCTAGAAAACTCTTGCATACTCTCTCGTTTTACATACTTTGTCATGGAAACTCTTCGTCCATAAAGGCAGTGACTGCATCGGACGTTCCTAGCGGATATGAATAAGAGCATTCATGCATGCTAACCATGCGTGTACTCACTACTACTACTATACTGTACCACACCACATCATCGTGCCTAGAGCTGAGTTGCCCCTTTACAGTTTTGGAATGATGTGAGTGTGAAGTCTGATTGGGCTGAGGCGCTCTACGGTCATATGAGACCGGGACTTACGGCTTAAAGTGGATTCCGAACCACTACAAACATCCATGCCACCACCGGAATTCGAACCCGAAACTTGTGGTACCGAGCTCTGCAACGCTAGCCACTCGGCCATCAGGCCCCTATGCAAGTTATCACGGTGTCGCTAACCGCACACATTTCGCTGCAAAAAAAAAAAAAAAAAAATGGTATGGATATATGTAGTAGATCCAGCCTCACCCACGATATACCAAAGACCTGCAACACTGCACCCACATAGATTCACAATTTGGGGAAACAATTCCAAAGAGAGTATTTCGGTATCTTCTTCTTCAACCCTAAGGAAACACCTTCTAGCTTACAGATTTATAGTGTATCCATCCCCAGAAATAGTAACTTTCGGATCTGTTTCGTTTAACTGGTCTCGAATCGAGTACGTTTAGTTCTAAAATCCATTTAGTTGTCCATCAGGTTCATCAGCTTCAGCTTTAGTCGTTGAAACACCTTCTAGCCTACAGATTTATAGTGTATCCATCCCCAGAAATCGTAACTTTCGGTTCAGTTTTGTTTAACTGGTCTCGAATCGAGTACGTTTAGTTCTAAAATCCAATTTGTTGTCCATCAGGTTAATCAGCTCCAGCTTTAGTGATTTAATTTCTACTTAACATATATATTTAATTAAATTATGGCAAGTAATAACCCATTTTTAAACTTTTTGTTAAATGAAGCATAAAACAACATCTCCCAAATAGGAGCAAAATTGCTCAAGCCCAGTCAAAAATGACAAATTATGTTTATTTTTAGATTGAATAATTTGAAAATAACGATATTTCGTAAGCCAAAATTTTAAAATATAATTTGCTACCTCGCATAATTTTAATGTTCTTTATGCCTGAATAGATATTTATTTTTCATTAAAAACATTTTTTTTCCTCCGCAAGTTTATTTTGCATAATTATCTCTAACAATACGCTCACAATAATGAAGCAAAACAAATTAGTTACTAACAGAGTTCCTTTTATTTTCGATTTTTCGAATGCATGTTAATTAAAATCTTTTATCTCGCATAATTAATGGACGCATGAATAACTTCCGTTTTTAAGCAGCCCCTGACAAAATCTGAGAAAAATATTAAGACTTGATTTTGTACCAGCGGAAGTAGAATGGATTGAAAAATAACAATATTATTAATTAGTTTGTGAAAGGGTCTCTCCTCTTTTTAATTTCCTACATCCATTTTATTTAATAAAACACCGAAATTAAATATCCAATAAATTGATGTTAATGTTTGACACCTTTAAATCTTTTGTTTTATTGTCTTTCAACCCCATAATGTTCTAGACCACAATGTGTTCGAACTTTTAATTTTCTTCCGTTTTCCTAGATAAAACTTTTCATTCATGAGCACCCCACCCCTTTTCTTTCTAAACACTCTTCCCTTCCCCCTTCAAGCACTCTTCCTTTTAAGTTAGCCAGAAAATTATTCAAATTCATGACACTTACAGGATTTTATTTTTTGATTTTATGCTTCAAAATTTATTCCGTTTTTTTTTTATTTGAATAGCAGACTAACACCAAAACAAATAACAATATTCTGCTGATTTTCAACATCTTAAACTTGCGATGAAAGTTCACAACAATTATTCAACTTGATAGAAAAGTTTTCAAACTCGGTCATTAAGAATTTCAATGCGATTCTTTAGTTTCTGTCATTGAAATGATGTTTTTAAAATTCAGATTCAAACAAAGACAGTTAGTTAGTTCAAGTTATGAACTTGCTTTCAAGTTAGGAACAACAAGTTTATTGTCATATTTATTTTAATAAATAAGACGAGAATTATCTTTCCATCAGATTCGAATTCGTGAAAACCAATAATGAAGATGTCAAATCAAGGGTCAATTTATTATTAGGTTTACGCCTAGTACTTCTTTCTTTTTTTTAGGTGGTGGGGGTATTTTCCGCCATTGCTAATATTCTAGTCATCTATTCTAGACTGAGAGCAATGCTGATTGTATCTATCATATTTATACTGTTTAATAAAAAAAAACAAAAATAAATTAATAACTTAATGCTTTATTTTCATTGATTTACTAATCTGTTTTTTAACAGTGAAGAGCAAAATATCTCGGAAGGTGAATTAACAACACACGGAAAAACTCAGGAAGTGTAACTGTCAGCCAATCGGAAGCCTATTTTCTTGTTCATTATACCAGATTCCTAACACTAATTTGAATTTGAATTTTATCCCACTTCTCGATGCTAGATTTCGGTTAAATCCTTAAAGAAGACTTTATATTCAACATCATTCGAATCTAGATTCCTAGATTCGTACGACAGAGGTGAGAAAGCTTGAAATTGACGTAAAACGGGCTCTTTTCCTCTGTGTACTCTAGTTTCAAATTTTTGGTAATCTATTTATAGTTCAAATTAATCAAATTGGCTAGAGTAATTTATGGATAGAGCTTTTACTTCTAATCTATATGAGATGGTATTGTTTTATGGCACATAGGCCAATTTGGCCAAGCTGTTTGTCCGGTTGAATGTTTGTTTAAATACTTCAAGCTGCGACAACAGGTCATTCGGATTGAATAATTCGAAAGAATCCCTCGGTTAGTTCAAGTTGCACCAAACAAATTATTCGAATTGAATCATCTGAACGGATTGCTCGGATGGTTCAAGCTGCTCTAAGAGGATTGTAGAGTTAATAAAACCAAGTAGTTCAAAGCAAGTAAAATAATATTATCGGATTGAATAAAAGGTATCAGAATGGTGCTTAAAATGAATTTTAAATATCAATCAAGGATCAAAATTTAATACAGACTAACATCAAATAAGTACATTTGTAACAAAAGAAAAGACAGAGTGGGAAGTGTTTTTAAATAAGTCAAAAGGTTGAGTCTTGTTCTATTGCATTTTGTGCATTCGGTCAGTATGCTTGCTAGGTCAAACATGCGAAAAAACAAGTTTGTGATGATTCGGAGCTAAACAGGTGCTTGTATCTTGAGGAAGTACGGCTAATACAGAGTCATGTCGATTTTATGCTGAGTCGAAGACTTAAATCCACTTACAGAAATCTTTTAATTAGACAGCTGTATTCGATAAGGCTTATGATTTATTTATTGATTCTCGACATTTAGCCATAGACGGAGAGAAGATTAGTTTTAGAAAGGGTTTTTTGAAATGGAACAAATTCTTGTTTAGTAATTTGTTACTTTATTTTTTTCATTTTCAAACTAAAACACCCTTGTGGAGGTACATGTGAACGAACTAGAGGTGCTACACGAGAGTAAAAATGTCGTGCCAATGGTTACACTAGATTTGTAGATTGGAATATATTATCGCTGGGCTAGAAAAAGAAGAGGTGCCCCAAATGCCACCCACGGTTGCTTTGTTCCGAATTGTGGTGACAAAATGTGGGGAAGTGTTTTTGAAGACAATTTAATTCGTATTTATAATTAGCAAGTGAATGAAAATGTTAGTGTTATAAAATAATGCCATTTTAATTGATTCGTAATGAAATAAATTTAATATTTTCGCTTTTTTTTTATTATGACACATTCACTCAGTAAATAATATTTATTCCTCTTTTTTTCGAAAACCGAAACAGAAACCTTAAATATCTCATTTGTTTTAAGATTGCCAAATATGAATTAAACATATATAAAACGAAGGAATCAATTAAAATCAATTTTTGAAAAAAAAAAAAAAAAGAGAAAAAACCATTTTGAAATAAAATGCATAATAAATATATTTTTTTGACAAGCATAAAAAAAGAGCATCAGATTCCACAAAGAAAACATTTGAAATAAATTCCCTTGTGTATTTTAAATTGTGAAATATTGCCGAACAGTTCTGTGCAAACTTTTCTCCCCTCCGTCCAAATAGAAAGAAAAAAATAAACCGATTCACAATAAAATCAAACAAACAGAAACGCTATTTCCTTTTTCAACGAAGGACAAATATAATATTGCAAGTGTAGCAATCTCGTCCTGAGAAAAAGGAAGCGTTCGACCCGGACCAACCTTCCAAAATAAACAACTCATCTCCAATAATCCGGATACAGAGACCCTCCCCGCCTTTATCATATCGGATATATCGAACGGCCAATAGATGCATCGGTCGGATTTTCTTGCCATAAAAATGGATGTACTCCCATCCATCAAAAGCAGAACGTCTCTGCCTTGAGCCCAAGGGACGAATATCGACTGGCCAGTTTGGTCAGTTAAAAACAATGATCATGGCCATTTTTTTGTGTGATAATTGTTTGCGGATAATGATATTAAGATATAATTAACTCAAATAGGGCGTCAGATTTGTATTATAATTCTATCGTCCCTTTAGATGTTTCATGTGAAAAGCCCTTTTTTATGCAACAAATGCTTTTTTTCACACACACACAAAAAAAAAAAAAAAAAAAAATGATTTTTTTTTTTTTTTTGCAAAATACATGATTTATTAAGGATTTCAATCAAATCTGTACATTTAAAAAATTGCGTATTATAACAATGTCCCAAGTTTAAAAGAGCTTTTTCCTTAATATTTAAAAAAAAAGTCTTATTTCCGAGTAACTTGATTAAGACATACTAGAAAAAAAGAAAACAATTGTGATTACAGTATAACAGGGATAATTGTGACTGTGACAAAAATATTGCTGTGCAAAATCCAGCGGCAGTATAACTCATGGCTTAGAGGTAACTTGTGTTGCTGACGTGAAATAGGACTCATTGGAATCCACTGATGGCTAAGTTACAACACTTCTTCCAGAACCAGTGGAATCAATGGAATTGTGACAACCTATGTAAGAGCTTGCAATAGACAACAGGCTATTTGGTGGCAATTTTCTCAGTTTTTCTCCCATACGACACTGTTATCGATAAAAGTATTCATGGGTGACAAAGCCTTCAGTTTATCATCCGACTGTCGATGATTTGTGTTATTCATTAATAAAACACAAAACTCACCGATATAAAGAAAACAAGTGAAAAAAATTTGCGATAGTGGTTATCCGTACTAAATAGATTTCAAACAACAAAAGTAAAAACTAGATTGAAATATTTCTAATCGGTTTGTCTTATAATTTTTAGATCATCAAATGGTACAAAAATCTTAGCATTAGCTAGTTATCATCACAATCTGTCCTAGTGAAAACAAATTACTTCAGAAAAATCGCAGTGACATAACTTTAAACTCTTTCTACAACATACCCATCCTATGAATCAAGCACCAAAATATGCAAGTTTGTATCCGCTTCTTTCTTAAATGTGGCAACAGCCACTGCAGCTCATCGCCTCCATAAGTAGAACGAGCTTTTTCTTATCTATGCCGCAATTCTCTGTCCCATCATTACTCTAGGATGAGCAGGCATAGGATGCAAAACTAATTCCACAAAACCTACTATACGTACGAGAAAGAATAGGCTTCGTCCTAAGATCACATTCCCAGTCTTAATTCAATTCATCAATGTTTCCTTCAACATTTAGTCTGTTTCCGAATAAGAAAATGCTCTCTATATTACAGCTACTTATTTTTTCCTCAATTTTCTATTTTACACCAGTTATACAGATATTTTTATTGTTTTACAATATTTCTGCTATAGCTTCTAGGTATTTTTAAGTGTTTTTCAAACACTGGAGATAAAGGACATCATTGCACTATAAGCTTCATAAATAAAAATTTTACTTTCTAGTAAATCATTGAGACTATCATTTCAATTATGTCACTTCTACAGAACGCTACAAATGAAATTATTTACTTACTGTTATTTTAATTCGTCAATTTAATAATAACAATTGATAAATTTAATTTGTCCCATAATTGTAGTAGCAAATGAAAAAAAAAAAATCTATTGAACGCAATATTTATTATCAAAAAATAGATTCAATTAAACAAATTATAGATATTACTCCTAATTTTTATTTTAGTGTACAATAAGTTTTCATCAATGTGAATATAATTCTTGAAATTCACATACTTTCCATCAGGAAATATTTTTGATAGACAGAATTTAACGCGACCTTTCTTATTGTTTTCTGTAAAAACATGGTTTAATGGTGGTCGAAACTCTTTTATGGATTTTACCTTTTTCAAAATTCGGAATAATGTAGATTTGGGGACTTCAATGGCGTGAGCTGTGGACGTTATTGTGCCTCTTCTGCTAAGAGAAACAGGTTTAAGTTTTCAACCATAATCTTTGCATTTGCGTTGGCAGTTTTGTTTTTCCAAAGAATCAACATTGGCATAAGATTATCAAATAATTGATTATATTTAAGACAATTATTATCATATAATTGATTATATTTAAGACAATTATTATCATATAATTGATTATATTTAAGACAATTATTATCAAATAATTGATTATAATTAAAACAAATATTATGAAATAATTGATTATATTTAAGACAATTATTATCAAATAATTGATTATAATTAAAACAAATATTATGAAATAATTGGTTATATTTAAGACAATAATTGATTATATTTAAGACAATTATAATCAATTATTATCGGAAGCACGTTTCCACATTTCTTGATAGGGTCCCACTGTTGCACTTAAATTTGTTTTGCAACTCACGTAATTGTATTTTTGTGGAAAAAAAAATGATTTTTATCAACTAGAAAAATTATTTTTAAAAGCCGGGGGAGTCTGATTTTTTAACCAGCTCCCGACTCCTTAATGCCTGACTCATTGCTTCCGAATCTCCACCTCTGCTCTTAACGCATAAAAATCTAGTCCTTTCAACTAGAAGGAAAGAAATAAAATTTTATTTCAGCTCTTATAAGAGTCAAGGAATTAGTGAAATTCATTAACTAATCACCAATGAATCTCTAACACATTAATTAGTGAAAATGGAAAAACAGGGAAATTAGGAAAATAAAAGAAATCGAATTTTACGCTGGATACAAAATGTTCCGAAAACGCAGCATCAGCCTCAAAGTAATTACTTCTCCGATACCTTTATTGCTTTTTACTTTTGCTCTATAGTTTACAACAAATTCATCTTCGTCACCCACACTCCGGTTGTAATTCACCTGTTGCCATCCATGAATATAAATCAAAAGTGAAAAATAAAATCTGCAAAATTGTTTAAAACAAAATATTGATAAATAGAGAAAATTATTATGTGAGAGCAAATATAATTTTTCCACATAATCAACATGGCTCCTCTATATCACGTGGTGAAAGGGATTCGAAAGTAAAAAAAAAAAGTTATGTAATATTAGGTTTTCTCAAGTAGGTTTAATAGGGTTGCAGTCTTAAATAGGTTGACATACACTGAAGTGAAAAAAGTCATGGGATAGCAATATGCAAATTTTCAGATGGCAGTAACATCGCGTAGAACAGGTATAAATGCGCAGTGCTTTCGCAGAGCTTTCATTTCTGTTCAAGTTATTCATGTGAAGAGGTTTTGACGTGATGATGACCGCACGACGGGAATTAACGACTTTGAACGCGGAATGTTAGTTGGAGCTAGACGCATGGGTCATGTCATTTCGAAAATCGTTAGGGAATTCAACATTCCCAGATCCACTGTGTCAAGAGTGTGCCGAGTATGAAATTTCAGGCATAACATCCCACCATGGACAGCGCAGTGGTCGACCGCCTGCACTTAACGACCGAGACCGGCGACGTCTGCAAAGAGTCGTAAATTCTAACAGACAAGCAACACTGCGTCAAATAACCGCAGAAATCAATGTGGGACGTACAAGGGACTTGTCTGTTAGAACTGTGCGGAGAAATTTGGCTTTCTTGGGCTATTCCAGAAGAAGACCGACTCGAGTGCCTTTACTGACAGAACGACATCGCTTGCAGCGACTTTCGTGGGCACGTGAGCATATCGGTTGGTCCCTAGATGATTGGAAACCGTGGCCTGGTCCGATGAGTCACGATTTCAGTTGGTAAGAGCTGATGGTAGGGTTCGAGTGTGGCGCAGACCCCACGAAGCCATGAACCTAAACTGTCAGCAAGGTACTGTTCAAGCTGGTGGTGGCTCCGTAATGGTGTGGGCTGTTTTTTGATGGTATGGACTTGGTCCTCTGGTGCAACTAGACCGAACATTGACTGGAAATGCTTATGTTCAGCTACTTGGAGATCACTTGCAGCCATTCATGGACTTCATGTACCCAAACAACGATGGGATTTTTATGGATGACAATGCGCCATGTCACCGGGCCACAACTGTTCGCGATTGGTTTGAAGAACATTCTGGACAATTCCAACGAATGATCTGGCCACCTAGATCGCCCGACATGAATCCCATCGAGCATTTATGGGACATCATCGAGAGGTCTGTTCGTGCCCAAAATCCTGCACCATCAACGCTTTTCCACAATTATGGACGTCTATCGAAACAGCATGGCTCAATATTCCTGCAGAAGACTTCCAACGACTTGTTGAGTCCATGCCACGTCGAGTTGCTGCACTTCGCCGGGCGAAAGGAGGGCCGACACGATATTAAGAGGTATCTCATGACTTTTTGTCACTTCAGTGTAAATATAATCCCTATACCACAACAATTTTTATTCCAAACAAATTCGTATTTAAGGCAATCGATCGTGTTGCCATCCCGATTTTAATAGGGAAAAAAATCAAAATTAAAAAAAAATTATTTCAAAGATCAGATCTTTAGCTCTAGCATCTACAATCATTAAAAAGTGAGACACAGCAGTTGAATCAAGAGTTATTTGGATAATGAATTCATGCAATCAAAATTTTCAATTGAAATTCTGAAAAACTTTTTGCTGCACTGTCATAAGATAACAATCATTTTTTTTTTCTTTCTAATGCAGCTGGCAAACATTTAGACAGCTTGGGTCTTGGATGCCTTAAGGCAAACGCGTTGCACAGACGGTACTCATTTTGCATTATCCAGGGGCGCGTGCAACTTGAAGATAAGCCACGGACGCGGAGTAATAATGCCCCAGCAACGCTCTACGATCCTATTAGACCGGGACCTACGTTTTAAAGTGGATTCCGCACCACTACAAACATCCTTGGCACCGCCGGGACTCGAACCCGAAACCTGTGGTACCGAGCGCCAGAGCGCTAGCCACTCGGCCATTCAGGCCCAGATAAAAATCAGAGTTAATCAATAAGTAAGAATAATCAATAAGTTTCAGAATCTAATGAATTTTTAGCAGGTGTATCTCGACTTCTAATGAAGTTTTTAATAGCTGTATCTAAACCTCTAATGAAGTATTGACAGCGGTATCTAGACTTCTAATAGGATTTTAACAGCTGTATCTCGACTTCTAATGAAATTTTAACAGCTGTATCTCGATTTCTAATGAAATTTTAACTATATATTTAAAAGATGTCATGTATGTACTGAACTAAGGTTTTTAATGTATTAATTTAGGGATGAGTTATTGCTATTTTTGTGTAAAATATTACTTTTTTTTTCTTGTATTTTTGCTCTACATGAGCCGATGGGCTGTCACTCAGCTTCATTTAAGAATAGTATCCTTTTTAAATTAGTGGATGCAAAATATATATATATCTGCATGTATGCGATATATTTTACATATTCTTTTAGTTAAGAGTATTTAAGTAAAGTAAAAAAAACAACATTTTTTTCTGACAATGTTTGCCAAATTTTAACAGAAAATATCAATTTTTAATTTAATTTTCATGTGTCAATGTTTTATATCCCAATTTAACCATAGTAAAAAAAAAAAATTGAACATTAAGCAAAAATTTTGTCTCTGAATGTAATTGGATATCATAATTAGGAAACATCAGATCAGTAAGGAATTTTATATTTATGAATTAAAAAAAAAAAAAAAGCGTTATCCTAAAATTGGAAGGCACTCCCAAAATACGCTCGAAATATTTGGTGATAAAGATAGCCTAGCAATAGGATTATCTCACAGTATAGCTAGGCTCCTCAAACGAATTTCTAAACAGCTAAGCAAACGCATCCCTTAGTTTTCCTCACAATATATACGAAAGGCTTCTTAAAATGGAAGAATGAATCCAACCATTTTCCCATCTGAGATGTTAATTCAAGCTGCCGGATCAATATTGGCACCCATCTGCCCCGAAGAATGCTCGCAGACAACAGAAGAATGCCGAATTAAAACTTTTCCGCCAGAAAGGAACTTTTGAAAGAGGCAGAATTCCGAGAGATGTTCTCTTTGTGTTGTGTTGACTCGCTCAGAGAGAAGTTCTACAGATCGATTGCAAACAAGAACTTCCTACGAAGATGGCACTGTGTTACCTTTTTCGGCTGTGTGTCAATAATCGCAGTTAACTGTATTTGCTTTTCGAAGGCAAGGTATAAAATTAACCTTACTCGGTTGGTTAAATTTAGTTACCGGATGTAGACTTTGGTTTTAAAAAAATTTGTGATTAAGATGTTAGTTTGTTAGATAGATGTATTGAAATGTTGTTTTTCTTTAAATGTAATGGAATTTTCGGATGAATGGACTGGAATTGGGCTGCTTTTTGGATGAATTTTTTTAATATTATGTTTAATCAACCTAGCACGTTCTGTTGATTATATTGTTGAGCTTCTGAGGGTGTTTTATGCGTCTATGCCACGAAAAGGACATTATAGTTTTTGAGACAGGAAAGTCTATTCTTTAAGATTAAGGAGAGGATATGAATCTTTTACTTCTTTGATGTTTTAAATTATATGGATCAATTTTTACACTATGTAAAAATCCTCTTCCATTCTTCTATAGTGCATTCTGCCCAAACATTGAATTGCTGCACATTTGTATTTCTTGTTGCGAACAACCTCAAATCAGTACAATTGTCCACATATGAAAACAGCAACAATTTACAATTAAGTCAAATATAATTATTTTATTTAGTATTCATAATAGCTCTGTCTTATTTGTGGGAGTAGCAACTTGGTAGGCAGCTCTTTGAGCGTTCCAGTTTAGGGTGCTCAAGTATAGATGTACGTCTATGCCAGGCATGGTTACGAAGGTTTTGTATACAGAAAAGTCCGTTCTTTAAGATTGATGAGAGAATGTGAATCCTTACATTTTTAGGATTCGTTCCAAATTACATGATTCAATTTGTTCACAATGTAAAAGCCCTAGCTTGTTCTGCTGTAGTGCATTCTGACCTAACATTGAATTGCTACACAATTATTTTCTTGTTGCAAACAATCGAAAGTCAGTAACAATTGCTCATAGATGACAACAGGAACAATTTGCAACTAAGACTAAACGCAGAATTATTTTCTTTAGTATTTAAAAGCATGGTCTTGTTTCTGGGAGAAACTTCCTCGTAGACAGTTCGTTGAGTTTCTGAACTGATGGGGATCAAAATACAAATATACGTCTATGCCACGCATGGCCATGATTGCGAGGGTTTTGCAGACAAGCAAGTTCATTATATAAGATTGATGGGAGAGTGTGAAGTTTTACTTCTTTGGTCAATGTAAAAGCCCTTACCTCTTTTTCAAAGGTGTGTTCTGCCCCAACATTGACATGTTACATGTATGCCGTTCTTACAGCAATCAAATCGTGCTCGTTTATGAAAAAGAAAACTCCAATAATTTTCAAATAAGATATATAGAGTGATTTTCTTTAATATTCGTTCGCAAGCGTCGTCTTATTTGCAGGCGTAAAGGGCTAGTGGATAGCACGTTAGATTTTCAATAGACTCGTGAGCGAGATGAGAAAGGTTACGACTTGAATCTGCTACTCTTGAGAGTTTTCGTTCAAACTTGTGGGGGCAAAATAGTAGCTCCCAGTAGGCCGCCCTATGTAATGCTGAATCTATTACCTATCCATTGTATCAATGGCGAATAACTCAAATCAACCCGATTGGCATTCAAAAACAACAACTGTTAGCATTTTTAATTGCTTAAACCTGATTAAGAATGAGTGGTGACTTTGAATGTTCAGCTTCTGAAGGTATGGGATTGAATCTTTTGAAATGCCATTGAACTTTACTACCACGTGACTTTATTAATTTTTTACCACATGACTTTATTAATGACTCATGTCGTTGTTGTTGTTATCGTGTCCATGAATTTAAAATATTATAATTAAAGTTAGATCAAATCACAAACCATGGAAAAAGGTTGCTAGGACCTCGGAAGGTTGGACTTCTACCTGTTGGTCCACGGGAGGTATTTTACTTCCCTCCTACCACCCATCGGAGATCGATGGAGGCATCCCCCGATCTATTATACTTGACTCTTGTATACGCTAAATATGGTCAGATTAAACATGAAAGTTGGTAAGTTTCATCACAAGGTTTGAAAGATGGATGAAAAGCTCTATTCCTCTCGGATTAGAACATTTCACCTTTAGGGAAGCTCATTTCAAAATGTAGCGGTATAAAGAGTAAATACTGACTTACTGAAAAAGTTTCATTGTAAAATTGATTTACAAGCTCAGCAGTTTTATGGATCAACGTTAAGAATCATAACCGTTCGCTAGTATTAAGTGAGTAATTTTTTGTTTTTGATTAAAAAATGAAAAAAAAAAAAATAGTTGTTAGATAATGTAATTTTTTTGCTGACATATTATAAAAAAAAAAAAAAAATTAATCAAATATTAGACACACGAAACTTTGTACGATTCAGTAAATTATATAATAAAGTTTTGTCGAAAAATTGGCAAACTAAGAAACATTCGACATTGTTTATTTCATTGAAATTAATCATTACTCATATTAGTAAGTAATTAAGGGTAATATTTTGTGCAAAAAGAATCAATCGAATACCTAAAACATTTTCGTACAAAAAATAATAAAATAGATGAAATTGTTACGTTAAATAAATACTTTAAATTGAAAATGTTTTACATAAATAAATAATGATAGTAAATGTTTTTCAATGATAAATTATCTTATACTATAGTTATACGCAATACTTTTCTAACACTAATAATATACTTTCTTTTCTAGTACCGTTCCTTTTATATTTTTAAAAGGCATTAAATAGAATTAAAAAAATTAACTATTTTAATAAAACGAATTAATTTTACATTTTGTAATTTTTAAAATTAAAAAACAAAATATAAAATTTAATTTACTCTTCATTTTATTATTACCAAAAGCAATTACTGCATTTAAATGCTGTGTATTAAAACCTGAAATGTTTTATTGCTGTAAGTACAGACATTTAGCAGTTTCAGCGTTACCTAGAGGTGAAACACTATACTTTATTTTGTTATCCCATTTAGGAAAGAATATCTTTCCATTCGCACGAAAGGTAAGGTCATTCAAGCCAGATGTTTGTTGAATCCAATCTGGCATACTTCATGAGAACTTTAAATTGGGTATGTTTGTCAGGTTTCGAACTGAAATCCATCAGCTTTGAAATCTAAAACTTTATCCAATTGGATAATCTAGGTTTTTAAGTTTAAACATAATTTTTACTGTATTAAAATTTTTATAAACATAATTTTACTGTTATTAAAATTCTTATAAACATAATTTTACTGTTATTAAAATTCTTATAAACATAACTTTACTGTTATTGAAATTCTAATAAACATATTTATGATGTTATTACAATTATAAAAATGTATAGTTTGAAGGAAACAATGAACTATCTATAATGCAACAAAGAACCGAGAGCTTCAACTGAAAATACGTTTTGTGAAAACACAACTAAGCAAATTAATTAAGATTTTCCTAATCAAAGCCATCCTCTCGAAAAGCAATTAGTTTACTTTCTGCGATAAAAAGCAATGCCGAATCATTTGCTGTGCTAACAATGCATCTTTTTTCCCTCCAAAGCTCCATTCATTTACCTTCAGTAAATACGTATTGAATAATTACAGTCAAACAATACATTACCTATAGAATGTTTTTGTATTTGGTTAAATACAATGATTCAATATTTATTCCAATCCCGGAAAAACAAAAACTAATCAATAGCAGGGAGTTGTTTTTTTTATTGAATGTTGAATTAACGAAGCTGAAGCGAATTTATCCAGCAATAGAACATTAGCTTTGGTATTGTGATGAACGGTGCGCAATCTTGTTGTGTTCTTGTCAAAGGAAAAAGCATCAGAACAAATGTCCTTTTAACTAGTTCAGAATCAAACACAATTATTTTTTATGGAAATTTCAGTTTATATGTATTTTAAACCTTTATCAAGGATGCTCACATGATTTCTAATTAGGATGACTTTATTAATGACTCAGCATCTTTATACTTAGAATGACTCACATGATTTCTATTTATCCATAACTATTAACTCACAAGATCTTTATTGAAGACGACTTTATTAATGACTCATAATATCTCTATTTAGGATAACTCCAAAATCTATATTTATGATGACTTTGTAATGACTCACAAGATCTTTACTTAAGATGACTCACTATCAGGATCTTTATTAAGAATGACTCACAGAATCTCTACTTAGGATGACTCACGATCTTTATTTAGGATGGCTTTATGGATGACTCATAGAATTTCTATTTAGGATGAGTCACAACGAATCTCTTCTTCTATTTCGGATTATAAAAACAGTTAGTTTTAATAGAGGATGAAATGCTCTTCCTTAGATTGTAATATGGAGAGATGGTACTACGTTAATTATTCAGTAACAACCTGAAATCACAAACATTCAGCACAGTGTGACCTCCTGCCTTTTAAAAACATTGAATCCCTCCATCCCAAACCTACAAAACGACGTTATCAAACCAAAACGGAGGCAAAAAGGCTGTCAGGAGCAACGCAAGGTAATGGACGCCGCGACTGCAAATGATACTCAGCTAGGCTCTTCAATGAAGCAACAGATACAGGGGCCAGTATCTGTCTGCTTCCAGTTTTTCGACCCCTTCACAGCGAAACGTCGAAATAGCATTACGCCTAGTGAAGTTCCGCTTCTGAGTTGAAAGTTAGTCAACTCGAAGCGGTGCATTTCAAACCGGTTTCAGGCGAACGCAAGAGAGGCTAGTGATGGGTCAACTCTTGTCGCTTAAACGCTTCTCGCCTCGGTGAGAACTAGCCTTTACTATTCCTTCTAAAGGGGTGTAGTATTGCAAATTCCCAACCCCCTCCCATGGTGCATTCTGGGTAGTAATATTTTATTATAACCTATGAGTGAGCATATAAATTAATTTCCTAGGTTTCAAATCACTGTAGGCATTTTATGTTAAAGCAACCCTAAAATTGGCTTTATTCTCACTTTACTTTCTTACTGTTATTGGATGTTTCATTTACTAGTGAATTCCTACTGGAGAAAAATCACTCCCGTTTTCCTTTGTGCCGAAAAAGCACAAAGATAGGGGATTAGAAATTTTTATTTTCTTCATTCAAGACGAGGAAGTTTGTGGGAAATAAATCAAATAAATAATTTTTTTTTAGAGAATATCACCAAGATGAAGTTCAAAGTCCGACTGTCCCTTCTTTTAATGTTTACTTGGACTTCAATAAAAATGTCACATTTTTTTTATCATCAAATAAGGAAGGTTTAGAGGGAATATTGCTTAAGGAAAAAATTAAATGGATATCGCATAGAAGATCTAAGTATTCTATGCATAAGACATAGTTTAATCTACTTTTTTTTCGAAATTCAACATTATACATAAAATTGATATTAATGCCAAACTATTGATATAATTTCTATAAAATTAGAATGATTGTATGTGGGGTTAATACATTACTCTATATTTAGGGTGTCCAACCTGCGACCTGCCTTGAACATTTTCCGACCCGTGAGATTTATCGCACTTTTACAAAATATATTTATTTTATAATGGCCCAAGTAGTGAAAACCAATGTATTAAAAGATACATTATTTGTCCATCTATATGATCTAATTTGAGAAATCTAGCACAAAAGTTGTTGCGCTTTTGGTCCAACTTACACCTGCGAATCGTTTTCGAAAATGAAATTGACTAAACACAAAATACGCTCAAACATAACGGACGCTCACCTGCAACACCAATTACGATGTTTTTGCAAATACCCAAATCAAGATAAGCTAAGTGAAAGAATGGAGAAACAAATATCGCAATAGTAAAATAAATATTTTTTAATGATGCGTTGTGCGTTTAGTATCATTATTATTTATGTTTACATGTAAAAGTAATAGTAAGCACAATAAAAATAACTCATTCTGTTTGGAAATTTTTCACTCCAAAAAAAATGTCCATAGTGGGTCTAAATCTAATAAGGGGATGTATAATTTTATATGCGGCTCGCGGTTGTGATGGATTTCTGCTCCCTTGAATCCCTGTTCTATATTAATATATATATTCGCCCAGTTATTAAAAATCAAATTTATATCATTGATTAAAACTGCTATTTCCGCAAAATTTCTTAATTCATTAAATGACAAATTATTAAATGACCATCCATCAAAACCATTTCAAGTGCCTTTACTAAAAAATAAACGAGAAAGTCATTGAAAATAGAAATTCTATTCTTAACATTCACAATCTAAACCCAAAACATCCAATGGTAGTTTGAATAATTCAACCAACAGAAACTGCAACATTGACTTTTGGTTCAGAACAGCATTTGGATCGGAAAAAAAACTGGAAAATCGATTTCGATTGCAGCACTTTTGAACCCGAAGAGCAATAAAACCGGGAGTCAGTGGAACGACTATTGCCTGGTTCGTATTGAGATCAGAGAAATAAATTTAGGGGAAATAAAAACACGATGCTATTAATTCCTCCCTTTTTTCCCAGTGCGGGGTGACAGACCATAAAATCATCACGCTCCTCTCTCCTTCTTCAGCGCATGCCGGCTGTTTTTCATTTCTTGCAGAATCGCCTGGAGGGCGTATGCCATCCGACCACAAGCATTGTATTGGACAGGGTAATTCGCCAAAGAAATAAATCTTTCTTTTTCCCCTTCTTTTTATGACATTGCAAAAAGATTTCGTGAAATGAAAGGTTATATTTGGGATACTTCATATTGATTATTTAAATGTCCTCTGCCTAACCATGGATTGGACATCGATGGGAGATCGATTGAGATCAGAATGAGCAGGAATCGATGGAAATGATCATCATCAAAACTCGAGTTTGATTAAGTATATGGCACATATCTTTAACGGGAAGAATTGAAAGTTATTGCTTTCGGGTAGGATTTATTTGCCTGCCGTATGAAAAAGCTTCTCATATTGCAAGGCATGTCCTCTGTGGGGATGCGACATTATTCTTCTGGATATACATTGAATCTTCTTTACACGTATAGATTTTGATATAGAGAAAAAATGCCATATACACAAATTACCTTCCAGAGATTTGCAAAAATATATATATTTTAATATTTGATAACAAATAGATCTTTAAAACCTTCGAAGTTGTTTGTGTGTCAAGACAAAGCGTTGAGAAATAAAGTGTAAAATGTAATGTAGTTAGAATAAAAATTATCCCCAAAAATTGTTTAATTTTTCATAAGGGACTCCACAAAATGATTTTTTGTTCAACAATGTAAAGAAAGTGGTTGTACATGGCATGACTGGTTCCATCGGAGCCTCACAGATTTTGATGTTTTCTTTTCTGTCTTGTTCTAGGATTTGTGGCTGAGAAACATTTTTTTTTCTTTCTAATGCAGCTGGCAAATACAGACATCTTGGTCTTAGATGCCTTAAGGCAAGTGTGCTGCACAAACGTGCTCACTTTGTATTACCCAGGGGGCGCGTGTAACTTGAAGATAAGCCACGGACGCGGAGTAACAATGCCCCCGCGACGTTCTACGATCCTATTAGAGCGGGACCTACTTTTTTTAAACTGAATTCCGAACCACTACAAACAATCATGGCACCGCCGGGACTCGAACCCGAAACCTGTGGTACCGAGCGCCAGAGCGCTATCCACTCGCCCATTCAGGCCCGGTTGAGAAACATACTCAAGGGGTTTTAGAGTTTGGGGAACAGAACGTATAGATATATTTAATTATCTTTAGATTGTATTTTCTGGTTTTATATTCTTGACACACAATGCAGTGAACGATTAAATCAACCTTAACAAAATGGTTAAAAGGCTGTAATGCAGAATTTGGTGCTGTAACCATGCTCCCTCCTACACATGGCAAAAGCGCCCCTTCAGGAAAAAAATGATCAGTTGAAATCGAGACTCTCGTCCGAGAGGACATACGGCGTAATTGGTGCTGCCTTAGTTGCAATCTCTCATTCCATGAGAAAATAAGAGGATTTACAACTTATAAGTTGAATCCTTCCACAAATGTCACATGTTGTGTGTTAAATATTATTTGTAATTGTGGTGATTATGTCGTGCTTACGTGCTTGTAAATAAAGTTGAGTGTTCTGAAACCTGTGTCTCAACCCAACCACACTGAGATACAGCTGCACCAACAAACAGATAATACTATAGTACATATTTTCCTCTTAGTGTTATCTCAATCAAAGTACAGTATTTGAAAACTATAGCATATCATTTCGTAGTAAGCAATTAAATATAAACTTTTCAAAAATAATTTTAAGATTCTGAATGAAAATAATACTTTCCTATGTACACTTTATGGAATATTTCTCCTGTTTCGATAGTTTACTAAATCTTTTGTCTTACTTATTATTTTTTTCTGAACAACATTAACAAGATTAAATGTGCACAATTAACAACTTAAAAGTTGTACTTTCAACATCATTAAATGTAATCATTTCGCTGAATTGTTGAAATTTGTATCTCAGCTTTACGGGTAAGAGTTCAAATTAGTTTACCCATTTACTAAAATATAATCTACGTTAAAATCATTCAATGAGATGATAAAAGGATGCAAATATAGTTCAAAAAATCGATTTTCTACTTTTGTCCATAGAGAAATCATAAAGATGCGTCTGCCTCCTTTCCAGTAAAACACGTCCTTAATTTTGCACGGAAATAAACACGAAGAGTCACATTGAATTATCGAGGGAGGTAAAGACGAAAAAGTTGGAGACGGTGCATCTAAGAAATGAAATTTTGTAAGTAATAGTATAAATAGAGGATATGTTAGGAGTAAAAGTGACGAAAAGAGAAAAAAAGTACGTAAGACAAAAAGATTTTGTGAATTATCGAAAGTGGAGAAATATTCCATAAAATGCACAAAGAGAAGTAATATTTTCATTCTAAATCTTAAAATTAGTTTTGAAAGTTCTATATTCCTGATACAAACAGAATTGTTTATACTCGAGATGAGAATGGTAAATTCGTAAATTGGAAAATCATTGGAATATGACACAAAATCATTATCACTGTCAAAATCATTGTCTAATCGTCAAAAAATAGCAATAATGTTATATTTTCTATAAAACAAGAAAATAATCGAAATAATTGAATTCTAGCAAAATAAATATATAATTTCAAAAATCAATTCAAATCAAAACAATTTTCAAAACCCCTTTCAAATTGAAAAAAAATATACAATTTATTCAAGGGTTTTTTTTTAAAAATAAAAATTTGAATAAAGAATATTTAAAAATTGCAATAAGAAAAAAAGTTATACAAAAAGAGTTAGATGAGACTAATAAAAAAAAAAAGAGAACACAAAGTTGTTGCTTATAGCAGGTGAATTTGATTGTCCCTGTACGGTCATTTTGTGCACACTTTAGGCTAATTAGACAGGTACCTACAGTTTAACGTGGATTCCGAACCACTCACAAACATCCATGCCACCGCCAATATTCGAACCTAAAGCCCATAGTACCAAAGCGTTAGCCAATTGGCCATCAGGCCGCTCTAGAAGGTGGGATGAGTCAGCCAAAGATATTCCGACTCCTGAGTCGAATTTCGTATACAGACTCCCGACTCCTGATCCCTTTACCGTAATTTTATGTACTGATTA
Source organism: Caerostris extrusa (assembly GCA_021605095.1). Classification (NCBI taxonomy): domain Eukaryota; kingdom Metazoa; phylum Arthropoda; class Arachnida; order Araneae; family Araneidae; genus Caerostris; species Caerostris extrusa. The sequence continues at coordinate 24,263 of BPLR01010489.1, read as the reverse complement.
GTTATATGTATTTTTATGCATGTTTTGTACTTTGTACCGTAATCTTTATTAAAGTATTTAGAAATGTGTGAAATAAAGTTCAATGACTTCAATAAAAGTCATTGAACTTTATTTCACACATTCATTTCATTATTCATGTATCTATCTAAATAAATAACTCAATATATCAACAAAGTATAAATGAACTCATATGCTATCATAACAGAGCATTTTCTACCACTTTAAAATATATTATGACATTTGCATTCCTTTAGAGTTTCTTGTGCTCTTTGCTTACAAAAATACATTTGCTACAAAATAACTTTTTAAAGATCTTTTTCATTGTTAATCCAAGTTTCTTTTTATAAGTCTCAATATATATTGGTATGCTGCTAAAAGCCATAACTGCCTTTGCTACTCGTTGTGTTATTGAATGATGCAATTGAATTGACTTTTTAACATACAATTTTAAAATAATACCTAAAATTTTAAAAAATAAAAGGATTTTTATTAGATTTGGGAATCGCATTTTAAAAAGATTCTCGAGTATTTTAAAAACGCTAGATTCGCGACACCGACTGCAGATATCTGGTTCATAGTTTATTTATGAAACGAAGGAATTTTTTATAAATCTGCAAGCTTACATAAGCAAACATCTGATGCTGGAAGATTGGTTATGTTTTCGCAGTATTCTCCTCATTTTTACATAATAAAAGAAGTAGATACATAGAAAAAATCCTCTTCAACTTATAAATTATTCCTTAATTTCGAATGCAAAAATGAAGTTTCACTCTATGTAAAAAAAAAAAAAGTTATACGAAAGAAATATTTTTTTTTTTTCTTTTAAAGCCATCGACATTTAAAAAAATAGGAAGATGTAAAAGTATGAAATCAGTTCATAAATTAAAAACAAATCGAAACCACAACACTATAGGATATAAACACTAAAAAAAAAAAAAAATTCCATCTAATCGAATTTTTGTGACATGAGAAAAAAAGTCGCGAAAAAAAAAAATTGTTGTGACTTTTTTTGTGTCAAATATAAAAACATTAATTAACAGAAAACTAAGCAATCAGTCTAAAAGGCATCCAAAAAAATCAATTATGGATGATTGTGAGAGGGGGAGGGGGAAAGTGGGTGGATCTTTTAAAATGGCGAGGCCAGTATTAGCTCTCTTCGGAAAGGCTTCTTAACTCGGCGAAACGTAATTAAAATGTCCGACTCTCAATTAATGCTTAATTAAATGGCACAGTGATTAAATCTTGTGCAATACAGAAACAAGAATTTTTAAAAGTTAATGAGCTATTTAGTGATTAAAAACTGCTTTTTTTTTTTTCTTGCTTAATATTTAAATTAAGTTCCAAGTATGGAGTGGAAAATATTCTGTATTTTAACATCGCTTAATAACCATGAAAAGAAATCAAATGTTAAATGCTTTAATAATTATATTCATTTTTATTTGTTACAAAACTTTTTATATTTCTGCTATTATTAGAACGCTCATCACTGTGACATACATCACAATAACATATCATGGAGTCTAGAGCTGAGATGATACTTTTTAGTTCTGGGACGAATATGGCAATTATTCCTCCGCAATTTTTGTATGAACAAGCATTTGGGGGAATCTCACCATTATCATTTCCTCCACGACCCCAATGGAAGGACAATTCCGATCTAAAGATTTATAGTACCTATTTCAGGTATAAACACGAAAGTTTCCATTTTAGATAGCTTGTCGAGTTTCGAACCAAAGGGGCTACAATAGCTCATATTTTTTATTTACTGAACTTGATTTTCGATTGATTGATCTTGCTTCATATTCTTGATTTATTGATCTTTACAATTTTTATTCAAATTTATTGTGAAAGAATTAGGAAGCAGTATAGAAAGTTTCCCCCTTGATTCACCTTGGGTAATGCTGAATCTGCTACATATTTGCCTTTCTAATATTGATTGCCCTTAGTTCAAAATATCAAGCATTGAATAAACAACAATGAATTTTTCATAGGATAATGAATGACTCTTTTATAATTTCTATACATTTTTTTTATTGAACATTACTGATCCCCATCGATAAAAGATTAAAGGAGGATTGGGACACTATTAGAGATGATTGCGTAGCAGTTTTGCTTCGAATCGAAGGAAAATCAGAAAATTCTCACCAGGCAGCCAGACTTATCATGTGAGATGCTTATGCATCGTTGTCACAATCGCCATAAAATCTAAACACTTAATCTAGACTTACTAGGCTTACTACAACATACGCTACCAGTGGATGATTTTTATAGGCATCTGCCCATATTGGAAGAAAACTTGGAAACTTCACCAAGACTGGCTGATTAAAGATGCGATAAGTTGTATACAATGCCATCGAATTTTCTCCTTTTTGAAATAGTCACAGCAGATTACGAACGAAAATCGAACTTTTTGATTTCGGCTACGATTACTAATTATCAACTTGTCTCGGACCTTCATGTTAACGCCGGCTCTCTAGGCGGTTTTTTATACATTTGGGGATTATATTGAGTGGGCAAGAACATACGTTCATTTCTTGCAATGCACTTAAATGGTGAAAAACAGAAATTACTTTCCTGTCAATACAATATTTAGACAGAACGCTATTACCGTATCAATAGATGACATTTAAACCTTATTGGCATTTTTGTACAATGTTTAATAATACTAATGAGTAATAATACTACTCACCTGAGTTATGGTAACTATTTAGAAATATTTCAATTCTTGATCTAAAGAGACACCAGATTTTCGTATCTATGCAAGTTTACTTCCATAGTTTCATGCCAAAATATCAATCAACTCCAACTTTTTTTCCAAAATTTAATTCCTTTTGCTTAAAAAAAAAACCCAGAACAATATGGTTGTTAAAAATTTTTTATGACGCAAAACGACATGGCAGCATATGATACTCACGGCCCAGAAAGACTGATAAATGAGAGGTTTATACTCGGCATAATTCTTTGATTGCGCGTAAATTTTATCGCATCACCCCATAAACGGATTCCACCAGAGTGCGACACCATGTTACTGGATGTCGAATATTCTTCCATAAAAACCTCCTGCCGTCTCCCCGGCGTGATTCATGGGGTCGTAAAACAGTTTCTTGTGCCACTATTACAATCCTAGGAAACCCGATAATGCCTGCCCCTAGCCACACGCATCCAGGGATTTCCTGCTTCCAGGTGCAGCACTCTTTTCAGGGTACGGCCGAAACATCTCAACAGCACCATGCGACTACCTTGCCAAGTGAATCTAAGAAGCCACTGTGTACTTTTATATTGAGATTATTTACTTTTTTTTACACCACAATTAAATTTTAATAATTACATGTTTTCAATTAATTACATATTTACTATTGTATACACATTTACATATTTGGCTGTTGCTCAACTACAAGCCCTCAAGGCTATCTTGTTTCTTAGAGTAACTCTTTAGAGCAAGCTAACCCACATCAACAAACGGCAAAGAAGGAGGCATTGTGTACTTTTAAATTTAGATTTTTATTTATTTACAATTATAGACAATGACAATTATTAAGTTATTTTTTAATAAAATATTTAATATTGTTGTTTTAATGAATGCTTTTAGTCACTAATATTTCCTGTTCCCAAGTGCAACCCATCCGAGTAGAGCTGGACCATCCCAGTAGCACACTAGAATTGCCCTTGTAGAACGAAACGAAGGAGGCATTGTGCACTTTTAAATTTAGATTTATTTATTTATTTTCAATTATATACCATGACAATGTTATTTTCTTCCTAAAATATTTAATTTTTTTGTTTTCAAATGATAATGAATGCTTTTAACCACACGATCTAGCGTTTCCTGTTACCAGGTGCAACCCATCAAAGTGCAATTATACACCATGATAGTTAAATTATTTTTCTAACATCCACGTGCTTAATATTGTTGTTTTCGAATGATAATGTTGGCTTTTAAACACACTCATTCAGGGTTTCCTTTTTCCATGTATAACTCATCAGATCAGAACTGGACCATCGTCATAGAACAACAACATACTGTAATTATGTTTTTAAGGAAAAAGCGAAAAAAGGCATTACTTGCTTTGAGATTTATATTACTTGTTTATTTATTTACATTTTAATATTTAGTTGACCTTATTACTAATTAGGTTATCTTATTTCGTTAGCAAGCGCATATTGACACAGTTCACTTGCATTTGATTACAGTTTATTTGCTAGTAGGACAACAAATTTTACCGGGCAAATACTTATTGATATATTGACAGCAACATGTTAAAATAAAATGCTGTAACCACTTTGCAATTTAAGATTATCAGACAAAAACTATATAATTTCTCTTTTATCTGATAAAATAAAATAAGAAATCCTTTTATCTTTTTTATAAAAACATAAATAAATATATACTTAACATAAGAAATTTAATTAAAAAAATAATGTTACCTTTTTTAGAATAACATTCAAGAAATTCGAAACTGAATGAAGGAAAAATATTAGGTAACTGAAGGGTGATTTGTACCTTTTGAAAGGACTCATTGAATTAAACTGTTAATTTTTATAAAGGTAAGCCCTTTTTTCGATGCAAAGAAATACGGATTAATAGCGATATTAACACATGTAATAAACTGATTAAGCAATAGTTTTTTATTCAATATTTAAAATAAAATTTTAATGAATAAAACTCACGATTTTTATTACGATCTATTAATTAGAAAATCATTCCAGATTCAAAGCAGTTTCAATAACTAGCACAGAAAAGTGTCCAATAACGAAATCCTTTTTAATCTCAAAACCGAAAAGATTCAGAGGCTGTCTTGCGAAATGTATCGAAATTCTTTTCTTCGATAGCTGTCTAAGTTTCGATTCAAATTAAGATTAATCGAAACGAATGACAACTCCCACACAGAATCGGTGTTTCGACTATCAGCCCAACCTTCTTAGATCCCACCTTTCATTATCGTTTACTGTTTCCTTTTTTTGCTTCCAGATGCGCCATCTGTAAAGCGGCCTTTTATCTTTGTACCAGAAGTGTTGCCACCCTCTACGCACTAAATATCCATTTTATCGTCAAGTCTTTGAAGAAGTTTTAGCGAACTCCTGTCCCCATGTTCGCAGGTAAAAATCGATGTCTCCCTTGTTGGGAACGACTCCTGATTTCGTGCAACCTCCTCTTTTCCTGTTTCGGTGGGCTATCGATTCCTGGAATTCCGGAATCAACCCTGGGGGGAAATCGGACCGAAAACGAGAGATGCTTATCTTTAAATATGGAGTGAGGACGTGAGGAAGAGGCTCGGTTTTCGGTAGAAAAGGGGGTTGGGGGTAAGGGCAGAAAAGTAGGCATCTCATTCGGTGAAAGTGTGGTTTTTCTCGATTTTTATGGATGGATTTGAAAGTCACGTCGAAGGAATAAAGTCGGCTGAATGTGTTTGATTTAAAAGAAACGATTCACAGCTTTTGTTTTCCAATGTCATGTTTTCTTTCCTCTTTTTCTCTTAGAAGTGTTGTGCGGAAAAGCCACCTTGGAATAAAATCTTTATGATTTTCTCAAAAGAAAAAGTCACCGGTAGGGGACAGCAACAAATTTAAATCCGTTTCATGCAGCACTGTGGGGTGGAATGCCTTAATGCATAACGTTGGTTCGAAACCTGAGATGCGAAGCCGAACGTAAACTACCCGTGTGTAGAGGGTATGACTCTCCCATTGTGTCTTTGGTGTGTTCCTGTTGTTGTCGTTTCCCCTGAAGAGTGCAAGGGAATAAAATATCTTGGTGATTCCGAATAACATCGGCGTTGTTAATTGCCATCTCGGAGTATAAATCCTCTTCCGAGGGATTGTCCAGACAATGCATGGCGGCTGCAACAGCTGGGCAATCAAAGATGACGAGTAAGCTCGACATCATTGCAGTTGCCAAACTTTTGGTATTTTTTTAAAGCCATCAGCAGAAAATTTCATATTTTTGTGGTGCTTCATCCTTAATCTTGAGAGAGTAGTATTTTTTCAATTCCTTCTATTAGCTCAAACTCTCCCTATATACATCTTGTTCAAATTTTCAATCGTTCATAAAATACTTTTTCATCAGCTCAAGTTCAAATACATTTTTTTGAACTTGTAGTGGATGACACTGGATGCTAATACAGTTTTTCATTTATTAATTCAGTAATTAAATTTAATTAATTAATTTAAATTTTTTTTGAGATTTAAGTTGCATATATTTGCTAATAGATGGCGCCAGTTAAACTTAAAAAAATGAGTGAAAATTATTTATAAAGGACTTTCTGCAATAGAGTGAAAAAAAGTAGAAATTGACTTAATTTTTTTTTTTTTTTATATATTACTTGTTTTTCTGTCAGCATTTATTTCTGTAATTTGGTATTTAGTTTTGATCTTAGAAGGAATCATAAGTTTAGATTTTACTAAGGCGTTTGCCTCTGCAAGTTTGGTTTGTCGCTCTACGGTCATCTTGTGCTCACGAGGGCTAAATAGACTGGGGCTTACAGTTTAAAGTGGATTCCGAATCACAACAAACATCCACGCCACCACCAGGATGTTTGCATCTGCTTGGAAAATCTTGCATCTACAAGGGAATTGGAAATGGCAGTCTGATCCAGACTTTTGGCATTCTTCGCCAAAGAATCTGTAATTTCATTCAATTCCAAATCCACATGAGTAGAGATACATGCAGGATACACATTTTGTGCAAGCAGTGGATTTGTTCAAAAAGAGATTAGTAAGTTCCTTCAAAATTCTTATAGTATAGTATAACGGATTAAGCAGTATGCCAACTTGGAACAAATTTCTCATGCTTTTCTCAAAAGAAAAAAAGTTACTGATAGGGGGCAACAACAAATTTAAATCTGTTTGAGTGGACGGAAAAGTTCATAGGCTGACATAGATGGCGCTACTAGTATTAAATCCATATAATTTTTAGTTAGCCCTAACCTTCAAAAGACACGTGTATAAATATGACAGCTGTTGCACTATTAGTATGTGAGTTGTAGCATTTTTAGTGAAGTTATAGAATTTTTAGTGTTCATCACGTGCAGTCCACTCGGCTGACTGTCGATTGACTCCGGTGTGAAATGATGGAGCCATGTTTCATCCATTGTCACATATCGACGCAAAAATTCGGGTTTATTACGATTGAACAGCTCCAAACACTGCTTAGAATCATCCATTCGTTGTTGTTTTGGATCGATTGTGAGCTCTGCGCGGCATCCACTTTGAACAGAGCTTTCGCATATCCAAATATTCATTCACGATATGTCCAACACGTTCTTTTGATATCTTTAGGGTCTCAGCTGTCACAATCCATTTCACTTTACGGTTATCAGAAATTATTTTATGGACTTTTTGATGTTTTCGTCGGTAACAGCCTCTTTGGGGCGTCCCGGTGCTCATTTCGCCTCGTTTAAATTTAGCAAACCACTGCTCTACGGTTGATTTTCCTGGTACGAAGTCCGAATAATGTTTATCAAGCCAAGCCTTGGCTTCAATAGTCTTTTTCTCGCCAAAAAGCAATGCTTTAATTAACACACAAAATTCCTTTTTATCCATTTTTCAAACTAACAAAAGTTGCTTCACTAAAAATGCTATAACTCACATGCAAACAGCTCTCAAATTTATACACGTGTCTTTTGAAGGTTAGGGCTAACTAAAAATCATATGGATTTAATACTAGCGCCATCTATGTGTCAGCCTACGAACATGTCAGCCCAACTGTTAGTAATGTGGATGTGAGTGACCTAATGAATAGCGTGTTGAATTGCAGAACTGCGAGAGTTTGGTGCAAACCCGAAAAAGAGAGCAATAACGTAAATTTTCCGTGGGTGCGACTATTCCATTATGTCTTTCTTGTGGGTTCCTTACAAACACTTATGGGATATTGTGGTAAAGTGTAGTTGCTCAATATGCCAAGAATAGTAACGATAAATGGAACATGTTAGTGCATGTCTCTCCGAGTTAGAATGGAACGTGTTAGGAGGAGCCCGTTTTGCATCTGCATAACGTTTAATCTCCTATACATTTGTTGTCCCACAGAGATTTGAAAACATAATTGACTAACGTGCATGACATTACAGTTACTCTTGTTTACATATCATGTAATTAAATTCGATTAAAATAAAATTAATCTCTGAGAAGACATGTATAAGGTTAAATGTTTTTTAATTCTTCGGCAGAATAGTACTGGCTATTTTATTTTTTTTGCTTCCTATTTGGCATTCTTAGTCAATTTACGTCGGTTTTTTATGTAGTGGTGACACCGCTTTCAATGGGAGACAATTAGCACAAACAAAATAACTAACTACTATGCCTTACTCTTAAAAAAAAAAAAAATCCAAATTAAAGAAAACAGTTCAGATAATAGGCATCGCAGATATTGCACACAGCCAATTTCTTTTATATGTTGACAACTTTTAGTCACCAGGGAAGATGATTAAGACAAAAAATTAACAGATGCTGTTAATTTCTCCCAGTTTAGAAGCGGTTTAATAGCAATAAGCTAGCTCTTTGTCCATGGGTCCCACAGCTTTTAGGCTCAAATCCTGGAGGGGACATGGATATTTTTTAGTGGTTCTGAAGTCACGTTAAACTGTAGGTCCCGGTTTAATTAGCCTATAAGTGTGCAAAAAAAAAAAAAAAAAAAAAATGACCGTAGAGCGAGAAACAAAACCCAATTCAGAAAAGCAGCAAAATCTAAAAAAAAATTGTCGCCAAGTCAAAAAATAGCCAAAGGGGACTATAAATTCCTAATTCTAAAAATGTAATATTCTTTCCTTATTTTTCATGTCATTAAAACATTTTCTAGCAATTATGACCAAATTGCAAGACTGTATCATTTCTTGACAAAAAAAAAAAAAAAAAAAAAATCGTTTTTACATTTTTGATGATTTTGTTATGGCGATTATTGATGCAAAAGTACCTTATTTTGTTATTGAAATCCACTAACATTTGATTAGATAATTTACGCTGTTTGTTTCAAACTGAATGTGAAAAAATGGCTAAAATTTAAAGTTAGCATTCTTCATTAAAAAAATGGTGTCAAAATTGAATTAATTATTTTTTAGAAATTTTCTTTTTTTTTCAGTGGAACACTAGTATAATAACCGCTGAAACAACATTTAGGAGGAAAATCGGAAATAAAATGGAATACTGTTTAAGTTTAATGCAGACAAGTTTTGGAACTCTCCGATGTGACTTAATATATTCAGAATAATCCTTTCGGAAAATTTTAAATATTTCCTCGGGAGAATAATCCAGTTAAATATGCACTTGAAAGAGTTAAAAGTTTGAGCTTTCACGACAAGAAATAGATTTCAATTCTTTGTAGAGAAAATGTTTACTCTAGGTCCAATGCTTCGAGAAAATGGTTTGAATTCGTTTTATTAGATTTTCAAGAGATTCAGTTTCGAGATTAAAAGAAAAATTTGAATCGATAAGAACCAGACGGTATAGAAGTAAACACTTTTATTATTTGGTTGACTTGGACATGTAATATTTTGACGTTTTACTTTATGTTCAGTGTATTCTCTTTCCCCAATTCACTCTAAGCTTATAAGTCGATGGTGTTATTTATACGGTGTTGGATACCACATCGGTGTTGAAGTCATGCCCTACAATAATGTATGTCATTGATTATCCAATTTATACCCTTCCACCTCTTCAATCCAAGTCTATTTTCATTTGAAACTTCACAATAGTTATATGAATAAAAACTGAATAAAACATCAAAAGTACTATATAAATCACGTTATTGCTAAACTCACTGCTTAAAGTTAAGCACGCAGAGGGAACTATTAATTTCCAGAAGCCAATTTGAATTGGAGAAGTTTCAATTCGCTGGAGAGTTTGATAGCAGTTGTATAAAAACCAGTATTGTGAAGGATTACGGGAATGAATTTGCTACGGCAAGTATTAATGCAAAAGTACCTTATTTTTATCGCATTATGTTAAGTGCTGATAAAAAGTGTTTAGAACTTTCTTGTGTTTTGTCCTCAAGACATACGTGTTTCTATGACTTCTAGAGGACGAATGGAAGAATCTGGTTACCGTCGGGGTGACGGATGCATTGAAGCAGCACCATCAATCACAAATGTCAATCACATTTTTTACTTTCATGATTATGGGAACAATTCCTAATCCTCAAACAGTGATTCGGTAATTTGTGGCCGGTTGTCCAAGGGTTACAATCCACTTGAAAATCGACATGTTGCTGTTATAACCAAGCGGGCTGGACGAGCGACTTCAATACGTGCGATTAAGTACGTGCGTGGTTACACCATCCGTAAGACGATATCTGCCACATTGTGGGTCGAAGGCTACACATGAATGGACTCTATACCTCGATACTCCGAGTTTGTGTTCCTCTATCCTTCCAATCCAGAGGGAGTGGTGTCGGAAATATGTCAATTGGACTGCCTTATTGGAGAAACCTTATATTCACAGATGTGTGGCGATTTGCCTTACGTATGGATAACAATCGTGTAAGAGTCTGGAGAGAAAAAGGCACACTCTGTCTAAAAGGTCACTGAACCTCACACATTCCAAAGTAGAAGCATCATGGTATGGGCAGGGATGATGTTGGGATATCGCACCTACCTACATACCTTTAGACAGGGGTACTGTAATGACAGTCCGGTATCAGGTTGTAATAATCTGGTAAACCTACTGTGATAATACACGCAGCAACAGTTGGTCCTGCTGAATGATAATGCGCGTCTGCATAGGGCTGTGATTGTCGACGACTACTTGGCACATGTGGGGTGGTTAGCGTACTCATCCAACCTTAATTCCATTGAAATTCTTTTGGAGACTCTCAGCCGTGCTGTTTGTGTAAACATTCCCAGTCCAGCCATTTTCAAAGTTGCAAACAATTGAGAAAGAAATTAGAATTGTTTTTAGTTTCACCTAATCGGGAGTCCTTACTAATTAGAGTGCAATAATTAGTAATTCTGAAATTGATAATAATTAAAATGTGCATTCATTCAAAAGTTCTTCCCGGGAAGATGGGATGTTCCATCCTCCTGGGTCCCCTAAATTTCAGCACCATTTGAAGGACTTTCAGAACAATTTAACCCAAAATTTTGAAAATTTTAAAGATAGCTCCGAAAATTCCACGCAGTTCAATCCAGCTTTCCAATGTCTGTATCAATCTCCAATACGCTCTATTGCTTTCAGATTACTGAATGTAGTGTATGCCAACAGCGGAAAAACCGGTATCTTCTAGCTATTACTATTAATCAATGAGATGCATTGAAGCATCCTACTTGATGGAAGTTTTCCGGGTTTTCTCCCTTACGATGGGTAGTTATTCTGCACAGTTCTTGGAATGTATTTAATATGACACCTACTAAGAGAAATACACTACTTTTTTTCATAAACTTTTTCTGTAAGTAATGTAAAACTTTATTTTATCCAATGGTGTATGATATTAAAACAGTGGTCAAATTTTTCTCTCTGAAATTTTAAGAGCATTAAACAATTCAGTGAAAATCATTTCAAAATAAATACATAAAAATTATAAAAGAGAAAGAAAATTATATGTTCAAAAATATGCGGTACACTTAAAACAGCCATTAAATGTATGTTCTAAAATAAATACAAAATAAATGTGACACACTGAAAAATCCCCCTACCCTTAAAAAAATTGTTTTAACAGCTCGTATTAAAGAAAAAATCCTTAAATATTTATCTATATTAAAGCAGTTTTTTTTGGTTTCCTTCAGTAAACTACCGATAAGAATCTTTTTTCTCTTTAAATAAACATTTCTTACCACAGATAGTGCTGGAATGATTAGCTTAGATTTTACGAATGATATACATTCAAATATAATTCAAACAAACACGGTATTATTTATTAGAATAATAATAACAAATTCGTAGTTTTATATTAAAAATTAATTGACAGAATATTTATATTTAAATTTTTAACAACCGAAGTTTTAACAATATATTAATTAGTATATTAAATATATATATGTATATATATATACATATGCATTGAAAAAAATATGTTTTACGCAATAATCTTTTTATCTTTAGTGAAAATCAGTTGAAAAGAATTTAAAAACCCGAACTTTAAGGAATTTAAGAAAGCCAACCAGTACATTATTTATTCTACTAGTAGACAAGGTAATGAAAAGCACCAGAGCCCTTCTCTAATTTATTCATACGAAGCAGATGTTCCCATTATATAAATATAAACAGAATTCTAATCAGTTTAGTTTAAAGCGAAAGAGGGAGACGTTAAAGCTCAAAATTGTATTCATAAACATTTATTGAATCATGATATGAATATGATTAAAAAAAAACTGCTGATTCCATGAAGAAAAGTTTTGTTATGGCTGAAACTCAGTTAAGAATGCATTCGCCTCTGCTGTTTGTTTTTCCATTCAAAAGTTAGAAACTTGTATCAGTACTACAGTGCCCAAAAAGTTCTATTCCATCAGTACTATTGTGACAAATTATTTTTTTTTTCAAAAACTCTTTATTTATTCTTTCAACTTTATTTCATCGCCTTCAAAGGAATCCCCTCCGGTCACAATGCACTTATGCCAACTTTTTCCCAATCCTCTATGCATGCTAAAAAGTCATCGGCAGGGATGGCCTTCAAAGCAAGCGGCGATTCACGTTGAATCTCTTCAATCGACTCAAAATGGTGTCCCCAAAGTGGTCTTTTAAGTTCAGAGAATAACCAGAAGTCGCACGGTGGGAATACGGTGGCTGTGGAACTGTATGAGTTTCATTTTTGGCGAAAAAGTCACGAAGAATCAATGCAGTGTGAGCTGGAGCATTCGGTGTTTTCGATACCAATCGAGATTTGACGCGTTTGAGGCTCAAAATGGAATGGACCGATCCTTTTGAAATTCCAACATTATTAGCAAGGGCTCTAATTGTAAAACGACGGTTGCAAGCAACAAATCTTTAATTTTTTAGACGTGAGCTTCGTCGGTTGAGGTTGAGGGTCGACCAGAGGGCTCTTCGTCTTCAGCGCGTTCTCTGTCCTCTCTGAACTGTTTATACCACTTCTAAACATTTCTCCCGATATAGGAATGATCACCGAAAGCCTTCTGCAACATTCTATACGTTTCCGCAAACAAAATTGAATGCAAGTTCTTTGCTCAATTCATTCAGACATTTCAAAAGTCGCCGGAATCAGTTTTAGCGTCTCACAAAGCCAAGCGTAACTCAAACACTAATGAATATTTTGACATTACATTTGACACAAATGTCGAAGACAGTGCAACAATCTAAAAAGAAAAAAAATTGAAATTCCATAAGCCCAGGAATTTTAAATTGAAAATTGGTGTTACGTTTTGAAACCAGATTAATAAAAAAGAAATAGGCAAAATTAAAAAAAAAGTACCATATTTAATACAGTATTGCTTTCCATAATAAATCAAACTAATAAATAATTCTAACTATTCTTATGCCGAAATTATGTTTAAAAAGAAATTATAATATTTTTACAGTAAGAGTAGTGATAATAATCATTATAAAAGAAGTTTTATTTATGGATGTACAGAGTGGTGATTTAAATTATTCACTGTAACACAAAAATTAAAATTGGTATCACTGAAGTTACTTCGCATATATACTAAAAATGATTATTAATAAAAATAACTTGTATAATATATAAAAAGTAAATAAAGAATTTATTGATTATTGCATTCATTTAATGAAGATTTTGATTGGTTCAATTTTTCTAATAACCAAGCTCAAAATTGATAATAATAATAATAACGATAATGGTTATTTTATGCATCTATTTTTCTTAATATTCATACCTTAAAATGATTGTTCTCAAATAAACAATAACCCAAATCGACTTGTGCATTAATACCCACCATAGAACCAGCTTTTGACATTTACATAATATACGTAATGAGTTTTTGAAACCATCGTTTTTCAATTTATAATCAACAAAGTTTAGACTTAGGATAATAAATCGAGAAATAAATGTAAAAGTAAAGTAACTAGAAATACTTCCTCAAGTCTAGAACGTTGTTTATTAAAAATAGTTTAGTTTTAATAACTCAAGAAAAAAACTCTCATTAATTAAAAACTTTACTTTTAATAAATTAGAGACCGTTTACATTTTGTATTGCAATTATTCGTAAAACCTGAAAATATCAAAAACTATCAATCATAAGATTTTTTTATAATAAAAAATGAATTTGTATGAGGCGGGTTGTTGTTTGCGTATTCCTTATTTACATTGATAGGAACAATTTTTAATATCGGTTGTAATATTAAATATAATAAAGTTTCGAGAAATAACCAGGATGTGTATCAAAAGTGCCTTGAAAATTAAAAAAAAATAATCTAGCTATAAAATAATTCATTAACCGCTGAAAAGACCGCTTTTTTAATACAGTTTTGCTTCAGAATTGTTTGTCATTAAAATAAAAACTATGCTTTGTCAGAATTATACTGTTTATACAAGTAAACAGTATATAATTTAAGTTTTATACATTTTATATTGTACAGATTGAAGTAAAGTTAGTCAATCGGACTGCACATTAGCATCAAAGCTATAATCCTCTACCTCAATGTGAGCGGTACCCCAAGTTTCGGGTTGAGTCCCGGCGGTGCCATGGATGTTTGTAATGGTTCGGAATCCACTTTAAACTGCAGGTCCCGGTCTGTTTAGCTTAAAGTGCGCACAAGATGACCACAGAGGTACAAACCAAACCAAACCAAACCTCAATATCAGAGCTTTCGAAATCGCAGTATAATACATTGCTTCTATTATCATTAAAATATATTTAATTTTACTTGTAGTCGGATATCGATTCGTTTATGTAGCTCGATCTGGCCGTGGTCTGGTTGAAGAACTCACAACTTTAAGCACGCGCCACTTTTATCCACATTCACATACAAATACACTCATGTCCATAAATTAAGGATAATGAAGTTCAGGCAAAGAAAGAAACAGAAGCAAAACAAATTTGACTTATTTGTAAAGTCGATTCATTAAACAAAAAGGTAAAGAGCGAAAAGATGCTATATGTTTGACATAATTAATAAAAATTGCGATTTTTACTCTCTGAGCAAATTTCAAAAAGAACCTATTTACAAAAAACAATATAACATGGTTAGTATGATGGTTAATATGGAGTATGTCTCCCGGACGATGCAATACAGGCCTTACAACGCCTAGGCTTGCTGAGTATCAAATTATCAATCTGATCTTGGGGAATATTACACCACTCATCAAGCAATGCCCTCCCAAGTTCCGGGTGACAGGTGGGAGGGGGTTGACGGGCTGCAATTCGTCAGCCAAGCATATCCCACATGCTCAATTGGATTCAAGTCCGGTGAGTATGCTGGCCAATCCATACGGGTGATATCCTCCAATTGAAGGCATTCGTCTACAATGTTTGCATGGTGAGGACGGGCGTTGTCATCCATAAACAGAAATTCAGCGCCCATGGCGCTCCGAAACAAACGTACTTGTTGTTCCAGAATGACATCCCGATAGATGTGGCCTGTCATCGTTACAGTCTGAACATGCAGGTCAGTTCTGGAACCAAGAATAATTCCTCTCCAAACGAGCCATCCTGCACCACCGTAACGGTGTCGTTCAATGGTGTTGTCTTGGTGGTAACGGGTACCTGGCGCTCTCCATATGAAGGTCCGGCGAGAATCAGACTGCAAACTAAACCTGGACTCGTCAGAAAACATCACACAAGACCACTGTTGCGGTGTCCACAATGCATGCTCTCTACTCCAGGTTAATCGCGGTAAGTGGAGGTGAGTTGCGGTAAGTGGAACACATCAGACAGGCCTACGAGCATATAGACCAATGTGTCTAAGCGCCTGTACACGGTCTGCCTTGAAACTGTCGTACCGGTAGCTGAAGAGAGAGGACGAGACAGGTCTGATGCTGTGCTCCGTCTGTTTCTTTTGGCAGTAACTGCTAAATACCGGTCCTCATTCGGCGTTGTAACTCGGGGCGACCTGTGCTGTAACATCTACTCACATTACCATCATCTTGGAATCGTTGCCAAAACCTAGAGATGTCACTCCGGGCGATTCCAAGTTCTTCGGATACTTCCAGCTGGGTACGTCCACATTCCAGTCGTCCGATAATTCTGCCACGTAAAAATCATCCAAATGCTTCCTTTGTGCCATAACTAAGCGGTTATTGCACTGACAGGCTTTTAAAGCGCTTGTGAACAATTTTACTTCTTTGCCACCATTCCTTATATACCCCTCTCTTACACTCGCCATTGTGACGTACTATCCGCGCCATCTGGTGGTTTCCTGTAATTTGCATATTTTTCTTCAAGATGTGTGTGATAATTCTACAGGTGAAATTTTTATTTTAGAGTTCAATTTATGTGTGATTCTGAATTATCCTTAATATATGGACATGAGTGTAATACACTACATATACTTCATTTAAAACATTTAATAATATAGTTCTGGAAGGATGCAAATGGTGCTCTTGCAGTGCATAGGAGGGAGCACGGTTGCGTAGGTGGAACCACGGTTACATACTCTAATAAGGGAAATGGAAGTATTAAGCAATCAATAACAAGCACCCGTCTCCCATCTTCTTGGTGGTGAACGACAAGAAATCCAATGTCTATCTTACAACATGACATCGCGATAGAATGCCAGATGTGCGATGTCAAGAATTCATGTTCGCCATAGAATATTACAAGGGAACCTAAAATACTCATCCGGTCCAGAATCAAAAATTAATTTTCTAGTGAGTTAACTAGAAAACATACAAATATGAGATATGGGTATACTCATAATAATTTTAATTGATTTGAAAACATTTGCTTCTAGCGAAAACAGTATTTGATAATAATAATAATAAAAAAAAAAAAAAAAATTGGCAGTGCCATTGATTTTGCCGGATTATGTCGACTACCTATTTTGCATATTTATCAGCTTTCTGTTTCCTTGAAAGCAAACTTTAGTCCAAACAAACATTATTCAATTTTCGAAGTACAACAAATATTGATGCTCTCTATTCAATTCTGTGCTGTTTGAGCATAGCCGTTAAAATTACAGAACGCAATCTGATTTGCGAATGCTTCTGTGCAACTGATCAATAGCAGAGAGAAGAACTTCTTTAAAAAAAATGGCGGTTGGTTCTGGAACATAAAAGAACAGAAATAAAGGGGAAAAAAATCTAAAAACTTTCAGATCCTTTTATTCCAGTTTATTTGTAGGTTTTAGCAGAATTGAATAAACCCTTTCTCTTTTTCATTCTTAAAGAAGTGGAATCTAGCTAGTTCTTTTTTTTTTTTTTTTTTTTTTTTTATTCTATGGAAGATATTTTTTTGGGGGCGCTTTAATGAAAATGGAAGTTAATTGGTCGCTTTATGTGAGAGCAGCTTTCGGAGTGGTGGATTTTTTCTGTCATTGTCATAGATTGGTTGGCTTGGCCAATGAAATTATCGAGATGCTTTAAAAAAAAAAAAAAAAAAAAAAAGGAAATTAGATCTTGGCGTGTTCTTAAGGTTGTCAAAGAGATATTGCTGCTTCAGAATTTGAAATTCTTGGAATTTTTTTTCTTTTGACTTATGAAATTAATTTTTTGTTTATTTTTTAAAAATCTTTTAAGCATGTTATCGTTTTAATGACCGGACAGATTTCAACATTTACAAAATGCTGTTTAGATGCGATTTTTAATTTTCCAAAATACTAATTAAGAGCTTAAGGAAGTAAATTTTTTTCAGTTCTAATTGAAAAAGAAGTGCTGTCATTCAATTCTTTTTATTTTTTACTAAAAGACGTGAAAGTAGTTTGCAAGGGAAAACCTCCAAACATTTCACAAGTATAAAATAATAAATCAGACTTATTTATAGGCTGTATATTAACTTGAATAAAAGCAGATATCACATATTCATATTTTAGATCATTATAAAATAAATTTATACATTAAATATTCTTAGAATTCTTAAATTATTCACAGTTTGTAAGAATACGAAATTACTAATTGAATACGAATTTCCATTTTAAAATTGAAAATTAAAAAAAAAAAAACACACATAGAATAATGAATAAAATTATATTAAATTTAAATATTTGTATAATATATTAATATATATTGCCAATTTAACGAAAGGCTCTACATTAATTATCAAATTATTACACACACAAAAGTCCAGTAATAAAAGCAAAAGATAATTAGTTTTACAGAAAATTCATTAAAATATGATATGAAAAATAGTGGTGGTATTAAATAAAAAAGGTGGTAGTGTGTTAAAATTAAATTCGGTGCAAAAAAAAAAAAAGAAATTGCGCATACAAAAAGTGCATTACAATTTGGTAGTGTTGGTGTTCATTTTTAATGGTAATAGCAAAAACAACGTAAACAACAAAATAATGAAAACATATTTGAAAGCTTTTGCCTGATTTATTCACTAGTTTGAGTTTAAGTTAGCAAAAAAAGTTTTAGTTAGTTTTAGTTTAAATTAAAGTTTGTAGACTTTCATGTCTGAAAAATTGTAAAAAAAAAATCTAATTAATTTAATATAATAAATCATATTCTTTACTAAACAATTTGCCTTCCTATAAATTTAAGATATTTTGGACGTGTTCTGTGTACTTGTTTTGAAAATTAATTTTTTTTTCTAATTTGATATATCAACTAACAATGTCAATAAAAAACATTAATTTTTTATTATTATTATTTTTATACGCTGCAATTTTGGTTATAAAAATTTCAGCGAATTTTGCCATTCATAGGTTACAAAAAGAAAATCTCGTTTTTTTTTTAAGTATGACTATTACCTATGAAATATCATTTTAAACTAATCACAGTTTTTTGGGAGGTTAAAATAAAGTGACAGTTTGGGGGTAAAGTTTTTGAGAGAACATATTAATTAGTTCAAAATTAATAGTCTATTTTATGTCTATCAATATAAAATTTTCAGAACTTTGTAGAATAACTTTTTTTAATTAGAGTTTGAATTATAGGGCATTTTTTAGAAAAATTTGATTCGTGTAAAAACACATTGGAAAATTAAAAATTTTTTTTTACAAATAACATGCATGGTTTTCTTTTTTACATACACCTTTTAATTTCCCGAAAGATGAATTTTGGCAAATAAGTTTAAAAATATGAGTACACACCGGAAATATATTATTAAAATATTAAAAATATAAATAATATTATTTAAGAAAATCGAGTTCGTTTTAGAACTTCCCTTTAAGAAATGATCAACTTCTGGTTATCCTTTTGATTCCTCTGCGTGACTAAAAATACTATAATTTAATAAATATTTATTGTAGACCAAAAACCCTTTTTAAAGTTAATAAAGAAAAACTATAAGATTACTAGAAAAATTTTAGCTTTATCGTTTTACTTTAAAAATTTTTACTTTTTAAAAATTGCAACTTTATCGGTACTTTAATAAAATAAAATTTAAAGCATTTGTAATTGTTTTAAACAAAATGTTAATCAAAAATTAAAAACTTTTAATTTACGCAAACTCTCATTATGTTTAATGCATCCTTAGCTTCATTTATACATAAAAATCCAAATTGAATTGAATTTTTAAAATAAAAAATTGTTCAATTTAATTGTTTAAACAATTTTGCTGATGACTCTTTTAATTGCATTATTTTCAGTACTATTATCCATTTATTCTTTGTTTTTTTTCGTGACATCCTAAATTTATATGACACTAAATAATTAGATTATAATCAAGCTAAAAAAAAAAATATACGAATGACAAAATACATTCCTCCTTTCTTATAAAATTAAAGATAAAAAATATTTTTTCCTCCTTACCATAAGGTAAGTTAAAGTCATTTAACATATAAAAACGAGGAAGAAATCTTTGAAAAGTCGAAAATTTATTGCTTTTGTCTGAACATCTCTTCCCGAGAAAGAACATTTCCTACATTTTTTAATTACAAAATAGATATTAAAAAATGCAGCTGTTTCTCTGTGACAAAGACTCAAGATTTATCCAAAATTATTCGGAAGAGGGGGGAAAAATCGTTAAGCAAAAGAAAAAAATTTTTTTCAGCTTAAAATTCCTGAATCCCCAAATTTGGTAAAAGCTTCCAAATTCTCACGAGAGCTTCTAGTTCGTAATTTTGAATTCTTCGGGATAAAAAAAAAAAAATTTTTTTTTTTTGTAAGCTTTCGGGAAAACAATAACAACTTCAGTAAAAAAGGAAAAACTGATTTCTGAAGAATCGCGAGGCATCTTGCCAGGTACTTTTTCATGCGACGTCGTCTCAAATTAGCCACATAAGAATGCGTAAGAACTCGTTAACCACCTTTTCCGAAAACACTCTTTATGGCTGAAAAATTTCCATTCAAAATACATTAAGTCTCTAAGGTCTCCACTTCTTCCTGCTCTGGTGTAAGTGCCCTTGTGTATGAATAGTTTAATTAGGATAGTCAATAAATTAAATAATAGTTCTTTCAATTAGGCTGCATTTAGAATGTAATGACTCCGGTAAATCATGCTCTGCTTTGTGTTTAATTAGTGTGAGTGCTCTGGAGAATGAAGGATGGTTTGAAACTCGAGCTACTAGGATCTCTTGACTGCATTTTCTTTTGATTTTATAAGTGGATAATGTATGTAAGTATTCCTAAAACGGTAAACTATTCTTAAAGACTTGAAGATACAAAAATTAATCTGTCATCGAGCTCCAGAGCTAAGAGAGCTCAGTTGATAATCAAGAAATTAACATCAATATCAACAATCTTCCTGTATATATTAATCCGCGATAAATTAGAGTGTCTTGGTTCAATCTTCTATTAATTTTGCAAGTAGATACAAAAAGGATGGATTCATATAAACAGTAAACAACTCTTTAATGTTTCGAGATTCCAGGCTAGCCTGTTGTTGATCTTCAAGAGCTCGATAAACGAGAGTAACAAACACCTCAATGTCTATACTGGGTATGGGCATTCTCCAAGCTATCAGAATGTCTTGGTTGTATCTTTTACTGATTTTTCCTGTTATAGAATATAGAAAGATTCATGTAAACAATTAAAAAAATTTATAAGGTTTAGAGATACTAGGTTATTTTATCATCAAACTCAAGAACTGACAGGGAGAGAGCTCCAGAACTGATTCATATAAAAACAATAAGCCAATTGTAACCAGAACTCCCGTATATTCCATTACGATGATTATGGAACCTTAATTCTCGAGAGTTATCAGAGTGTTTTCGTTGTATTATTTTTTGATTTTGCAAGTGGATAACATATACATTATAAATATATAAGCAAATGGTAATAAATATCTCAATGTCTATACTGGATATTGGTATTTAATCTCCGACTATCAGAATGTCTTGTCTGTATCTTCTATTAATTTTATTTGTGGATAAAATATATAAGGGGTTCATATAAACAGTTAACAATTTCTATAAGGTTTAGTAGTATCACTTTAATCTGCCATTGAGATCCAGAACTGAGAGATTCAATTCAGAACATATATGACAATTGTAACAAAACTCCTGTGTACCCCCATTACGCTAGATAAGGATATTACTTCTCGGGGTATCAGAGTATCTCCGTTCCTTTTGATTTTTAGTGGATAATATACATAAGGATTTAATATAAACAGGAAATCATTGTTAAAATATTTTTAATGGTAATTTACTATTGCTGAGATGCCAGGTTCACCTGTTGTTGAGTTCGGGAACTGAAAAGGTTTCATAAGACAACAGTTCCAAAAAATAAAATTCACTAGGTACTAGAGTGTCTCGGCTGTATCTTGTATAGATTTTATAAAATAAAATATAGAAGAATACAAGTAGAGAGTTAACAATTCTTTAATGCTTACAGATTCATTGTTAATCTGCCGTCGAGTTCCAGAACTGAGGAGTCTCAGTTGCCATATTCTCATATTCAGTTGCCATATTCTCATATTCAGTTGTCATATTCTTATAGTCATATTCTAGTCATATATTAGTCATATTCTTTTGATTTTACAAGTGGATAAAATACAGACGAACTCATGTAAAAAGTAAACAACTCTTTAATGTTTAAAGATGCCAGATTAACATGCAGTCGAGTTTCAAAACTAAAATCGATCGTTAAGTTAAAAGTAACAAAAAAATGTCTACATTATCAATGGATGCGTTAATCTTCAATCTATCAGAGTATTTTGTATTGATTCTACAAGTGGATACTTCAAAGAATTTCTGAAATTTTATTTTATCTATACTTTTGATTCAAATATTTTAAACGTTCAAAAATATATGGAAAAGTGTTTGCAATTAAGTAAGATATGCTACGTTTCAGTTCTAACAATCGCTATAAATAGTTATGACGTTATAATCAAATGCGCGGTTTGAGTTTGGTGAAGATTTGAGGTCAACGATTTGAAGTCAATTTGAATGATTTGAGATAATTTGCTCCTGGAATGGCAGATATGTAGCAGATTCAGCATTATTATGGTTGCATTATGAGATCTGCTTACTTCACCCACATTGAGCTGCCACAAAATAGAAAGAACACCCCTAAAGGCATAATTTGGTTAAACGCTTCTTCTAAAATCCCAAACGGCAAACGTCTAGATTTATGATCTCCAGTGAAGCTTGTAATGTTTCTGAAACAAGCCCACCTCATTTCAGAAACCCGACCCTCTTTTTATGAGAACACTCCACTCTAATAACGTAAAAGCAAATTAATTACAGTGATAAACGTACTGTAATAGCTGTTATGTAAATTATGACACAATACAAATAAATTCTAATTCATAAAATCTGGAAATTTTTATAATTATTTAATGAATGGTAGGAATATTTAACGAAAATGAAGTTTGTTAAAAATTAATTAAATTGCTATTTAATAGGTTTAAAAAATGAAACATAAGAGAGAAAATCAAAATACGGCTCATATAATAATTTAGTTTGCAAATCTTTTAAATCAGTTTCATCATAAATTGCAGATGAAAAACAAAAATTGGTTCAAAATGCAGAGATTTTAAGCATCGTTTTACATCAATATACATCCAATTAAAAAAACAATTTTTTAATCTAATATATAAAGCATTAATGATATATATTCAACATCAAAACAGTTTTTTCATAAATAATTATATGACGATATAATTAAATGAAAATACAAATGAAGAAATTAAAAATGTTTCCAAATGGAAATGTGGGCTTTGGTGGTGGTGGAAATGTAGTTTTGAAATTTTTTTTTTTTTTTTTTTTTTTTTTTTTACAAAATAAGAAAGAAACATAAAATTATTATTTAATTAGTATTAATTAGAAATTTTGGTGAAAAAGCATTAAAATATTCATGTATGTATAAAAAAGTATACATTTAACACTAAAATTCCAGAACTTATTATCTATTTTTCAAAATTGGACAGTGTTTCTATGATTTCAAATAATATAGATATAAATAAAAATTATCCTTAAATAAAGTTTAGCTTTTAAAATGGCAGCTAATAAACTATTTCTACTTAAAAATCTCAAAATTGATTAAATAATTATAGAAATGAAGATGGTATCTTAAAAAATTTAAGTAAAGAAGATATTTTTCCCTATTTATAATTTTTCTTTTGAATCGTATTTTGTTTTATTCTCCTTATATTGGCCTTTTTAAATATTTTAAAAGTAATTTAATTAATTTTCATTAGATTTCATTTTTATTCGAAATGCCTATATTTATTTAAGAATTATCTAAATTTCCAGATTTTATGAATTTTAAATTCAATTATAATAAAAGTTGTTACTAACTAAAATGCACGCGAAAAAATTCTATAAATTAAAGGGTATATGCTAGAATACGCAGGAAAAAATTTAATTTTTTAAGCTGAAGTAGAAACAAGAATTTGTTTAAAAAAAAATCAACAAACAGTTGAAGATCATGATATATACCAGTAGTCATCCTAAGTAATGAGTAAAAACGCGAATCTGTTGAAAAAAATCAACAAACGATTGATGATGACGATATATACCAATAGGTATCCTAAGTAAAAGTAAAAACATGAATCTGTCAACAAAATCAATAAACAATTAATAATGTTAATATACCCCAAATAGGCATTCTAAACAATAAGTAAGCAAACATGAATTTGTTAAAAAAAAAAAAATCCACAAATTGAAAATGATGATATGCATCAGTAGGCATCCTAAGTAAAAAGTAAAGAAATGCGAATCTGTTAACAAAATCAACAAACGATTGACAATGATGATATACACCAATAGGCATTCTAAACAATAAATAAGCAAACCCGAATTTGTTAAAAAAAAATCCACAAAATTGAAAATGATGATATGCATCAGTAGGCATCCTAAGTAAAAAGTAAAGAATTGCGAATCTGTTAACA